>JANRGW010045239.1:0-18499 GCA_024733675.1 Psilopsiagon aymara | reverse complement strand
GATATGGTTGCTTTCTGGGATGCAAGGCTCATGTTAAATTTCTCATCAAACAACACCCCCAAGTCCTTCTCTGAAGAGCTGCTCTGAATCTCTTCTCTGCCCAACCTGCAGGTGTGCCTGGGACTGCTTTGACCCAGATGCAGGACCTTGCACTTGGCATGGTCCACACCATTAGCATTAGAGATGCTAAAGTTTTCAGTAAAGAGGTGGACCATTTCTAGAAGGTAGCACTGCTTAAAAGCTTTTCCAGGGTCTCTGGAACTCCTTTTTTTCCAGTGAGTAGCATACTTTCAACTGCTTCATTGTAAAGGACCTTTTCCAAGGCTACTGCCTCCATTCATTAAAATGCAGGAATTTGGGCATGAATCCTATTGGAAAGACAGTTTGTGAACTGTTTAAGACAAGCAGCAAGAAGAAGCTTTCAAGTGAGGCTCTGGGTAACTGCTTCACGAAATTTGTATAATCACAGGACAGCTGAGACTGGAAGAGGCTTCTGCAGGTCATCCACTCTCCTGCTCAAGCACAGACACCTAGAGCTGATGGCCCAGGACTGTAGCCAGAGAGCTTCTGAGTTCTGTCAAAGATGGAGATCTCTCTAGGCAACCTGTGCCAGTGCTTGGTCACCCTCACGATGAAAAAGTTTACCCCTCTGTTCAGACAGAACAACCGATATTTGAAATAGCATACCCTGGAGTAAGTAATAAAAATATTACTGTCAATACCTGATATTTCAAATGCATTTTTATGGTTTTCAGTGTCTTCTAACTTTGTGATAGTCATTCCTGTCGTTGGCAGTTTTCCCTGAAAAAAAAAAAAAAGGAAAAAGAAAAAAGTAGTAACACTGAAGTTAAATCCAACACACACAGAGAAACATTATCAAGAATATCTTAACTTCATATCGGTATCTATTATGTTCAAGCTCTGAACAAAAGCACAGTAAATTGGCAGACGCACACTGATGGGTTAAAAACATTTGAAAATCGATAGAAAACCTTGTAATGGAAGCTTTTAACATGCTCAACTTCTGCAAATGACACCTGTGATAGAGTATCAATCTATCTGATACCTATGCAGGCTATGAAATCTATACAATTGTAATAGCTGTCACTCATCACAGCCTTGGGTTCATGAAACTGAAACCTTCAGAGTCATCCATATTGCATGATGAGAGGCAATACTGATTCATCTTTAAGAACATTTGTTTGCAAACTGGTTAGCTCTCAAACCAAGGTTTATAGTACAAGTAGATTTAGAAAAGATTTCACTAAACAAATGCATCAATTATTTACTGCAGATTGATGTTTCTAATAACCCTAACTACTAAATGTGCTCACAGAAGTACTTTCAGGGGAAAAAAAAAAAACCAAAGCAGCAAAAACATCTTTAAATCCGCGAAGTTTCAGAAGAAAGTATTATTTTGCAGAGGTAATGTCTCGTTTAAAACCCAGGCAAGCTGGGGAGGGGGGGGAGAAGAGGAAAGTCAGTTTAGGCTAATTTTTTGACTGTTTACAAGCACAGGAGAATAAATACAACTCAGGATGAAAAGGCTTTACCGAAAATGTAACTTTAATAAAAGTTTTTTAAGACAGATTCTATATTCTCCCGCACAGAAACACTATTCAGCACAAGCTGGCAAAAGCGCAAATACTATGCACTGGGGAAATTTGGCTCCAGTGGAGGAACAAGAAAACTTTTTTTTTTTCTTTATTTCCTAATGACTGCAGAATGGACAAAGGTTTTGTAGACACCTGAAACTAAAAAACACTTGATATTCTGTATGCACAGGGCATTCTCAACACCAAGATGCCAAAGAGAAAGGAAGAGTTTGCTTGCAACAGCTCCCCCACTGAAGGAAACATGGTGGCATTGTGCACTACAATGCAGCCTAAAATTCATTTTGCTTTTCCACGTTTGCCGGCTCATGAATAACACAGCATACAACCACAATTAAGGAGGTGCAAAAACCACTGATATGGGTGCAAATGAAATATGTGGATACACTAAGAAAAGACTGGTGACAAAGAACAAAGATTACCTCAACCACATAGACAGAAGTAGTACAAACCCAGCAAAACACAAGAAAAATGGAACTGAACTTGTGAAATCTTCGATATTTCCCATCTTAAAACAAACAAGTGTGAAGCTCTCCTATGAAGTACGGCCTTGCGATTTAAGTTTACCACTGCTAAAAGTTCTCCCCATTAACTAGCGTGGCAGGTATCAGCACTACCAACTGGAAAACATGAAGCCTGCTGCTAAATGAATATTCAGAAATACAGGGAGGGTGTAATATAGGATGCTGCCTCCAATGCCATCATTTGCCCAGGAATGACTGAGGGAGGTGCATCATCTTCTGTCCATATCCATCCCAGTTCTGAGACAAGAATCTCAGAAGGGAAGTCCAAGTGGCCCAAATGCAATTCAGACACAGCTCTGAGCCACTGTCTCAGACACAAACAGCGATGTAATAGTTTCATTTTGCTACAAATATGTAGTCATTACAATTTTAGAATTTCTCAAAGTTAGGAAGAGGTTATGAGGAAATTGAGGAGTTTTGCATTCAGGAGAGGGCTGAATGGCAAACACTAAGAAAGGGCTGTGGCAATACTGAGTAGAACCTGAAGACAAATGCACAGAAAATTGCTTATTGACTGAACAGCGCTGTGTTCTGGGGGGACGAGATGGGAGGGAAGGGTAAAAAATAAGAAATGTGCAGTAGGAAAGCAAAATAAAACCTATCAGATGGTTTCATTTCATATTGCTTGTTACCACACTAAATTTCGAGTCATTTGCCTTTAACCAGTACACAAGAATCTACCTTCATCAGAAGTTCTGGATATGCCACTTAGAATACAGAGCTTACCTGCCTTTTCTAGCATCTTTTTCCATCAATGTTGGGTAAAGCACTGCCCAAAAACTATGACGAGTGGCAGAGAGCTAACAAATTTGATTGTCCACCTAAATCACCTAATGCAACACTTAGATAAATCCAATTACTACTAGTAGGTAAGATATGAATCCAAACATGAACTTTGGAATGTAACTGCTTTTAGTAAAGAAAAACAAACAACAAAACAAAACATCAGTTTACGACTGGCTGTGGTTGATCTCGTAGGAACCCCAAATGACTAAACTTCGGCATTCCTTCAAGCAGGCATATCACTACTCAGGAGAAAGAAACTGCTTGAAAGGCTGATTTACAGAAGTACTCAGAGGAGGTGAAATCTCTGGCTCATTTTAGAAACACTGCAGTTTTCCCCTTGTTTTTGGCATTTTGATGTGATGTCTGGAAACAACACAGCAATACTCCAAGAACGTTTATAAAGATTTTAGAAGTCATGGACTGTTCATTTGCTTTAGCTTCACTTTTCAGGAGTCTTTGGAAATATGCAACAAAATGCAAGTGTTTCTACAAATGTGTTTTAAAGTACAAAGGAGCTAACCCCATCAGCACTGATCCTCCCGCACTATAGCAAATGCTCTATTTCTGTAGTGGGGAAATAGGCACAAGCTAATAGGCATTCAGCTAGGAAACTTGGTAGAGAGCTCAAATACTGTGTCTACCAACAGTGAGTGCAGGATTTGTGCAGTGGAACTCCTGGTGCTAAGGACACAATGCCCATATTGCATGCATTTCAGCTGTTATTATACTCAGCTAGTTCTGAGCTGTGCCCAGGGCTTTAATGTCAGTCCATGTACTTGATCTGCTGGCAGAATCACTGGAGCACGCCTTCCCGATCAACTTCACTTCTGGAGCATGTCTTCCAGTTCAGCTTCACCCAGACTGAATCTAGTCTGTGAGCCCCAAAACAACTTCTATGCTATGTCTCAAAGATCATTAAACAGGAAAAAGAAAGATTAGTTTCAAATGTAAAACACTAATGTAGACAAGCCTAAAGAAACAGAGGACAACACCATGACTCACACCAAGGAAAGGTGAACGCTGTGTGATTTTGATAAGACTTGAGCAGCAAAGAGCAGTAACAAACATGTACAACAGCACTGCTCCCCTATGCAGATCTAAAAAGCTACCAACACTTCCACTCATTAGCTACTACTAACAAGGTGAAAAAAAGCCCTGCTGATAATCACAGCTGCAAAAATCAAGCCCCAGGCTTCTAGCCCAGAGTTTTATAAAACAGATGACCAGCTTTTATCACATAAATTACCTTTTATCTTCATAAATACAGAAGTTTAACAATCCTTGAAAGTTTCCTCCAAAATACCATTTGGAAAAAACAAAACACAGCCCCTTCCCCCAAAACATTTATACACATATATACATGTATTACTTTACCTGATAGATAAACCCACTCATTCTCGGGCTGGCAGACAACATTAGCAAAATGTTAGGGAAGAGAAGAAGATACCTTTCATTCTTTTCCTTATCAAAAAAAGAAAATGAAAACGTAAATACAACATCACAAGCCCCCTCCCCCTTTTTTTGTATTATTTTAAACTACCACTAATGTTACTACTCCATAATAACTCAACAAATATTTACTTTTGGCAAAATTAAATGTCTGTAAAACTAGAAAAAAAGCAAAGACAGATATTTCTCTTTGAAAACTGATAGTAACACATGCCTATGCTTCTTCCTGGGGAGTAAACCCTCTTATTTTAAAAGAGAAATTTTACAGTCTGGGTGAAATACTGAGCTTGGTTAATATGATAACAACTGTTTTGCCAATTTCATCAAAACCAGAATTACACATTGGATTGATTTCTTTATATAAATTTAGATGGATGCTGTTACAGTAATGTCAAAACCATGGTGTTTCAAGATAAAAAGATCAGATTTCTGAATTACGCTGGATTATGGTCCAACATAAAAAAAGAATACAAAAGTAATAATACTTATATTTAGACTAAAAAGCCCTCATTACTTTGTTATGGCTTTCATTTGCCGCTTTCATTTAAGAAGTTACCCACAAACAAAAGCACAAAGGACATTTTTATGGGAGAAGAAGGTTTTCTCTTAGATTACCACTTCAGGCAAACAATGAAAGAGAGAAGCATTAAGGTATAATGTTTTAATTCTAACGACAAAGCAAATATATCCATTGACAAAGTCATTGTCTCAATTTCAAGCATCTTTGCAAAGCAATACAAGTCCTTAAGTCCTTACCAAGTTTCAATGTTTCTATTTTTCAGTAAACATTCACAAATCCCTATATATATTTTTATTAAAAAAAAAAGCAAGCCAAGTGATTTTACACAAATGAAGCCATTCTACACCTAGCCAAAGGCCTGTAACGCTATGTAGAAACTTCTACAAGTCCTTTAAATTTGACATTTAAACTCATGATGAGAGTGGGAGGTAGAGTGGTGTTTTATTATGTACTAAGACTTGACCGCAGAAGATGCACTATCAACTCTACTGAATCTTATTTAACACCTAATAAAATATCTGGAAGTTTCAAAGCTTTATTGATTTTACAGGGGAACAACTCACAGTAAAAACATGTTTGTAACCTGTAAAATATTTCCTTTCTTTTGGCACTTGCTTTTAAGATAATTTTAACATTATTTCTGGTAGGATAGCATTTTCTTTGTGTGCTTGGATGTTTCTGAAAAAATCACCCCAGACTTCACAGCATCACCTTAAACTTTCTGATGCTTCTTCTTACTTCATTTCTCCCAAACCACCTGGTTCTCAAGCTTGTATTTCAAAATTTACTACTTCAGCTAAGTGCCCAAAACAGCAAGTGTGCCTTAAGACACCTTATAATACAAACCCCATAATTACTAATACACAAAATGATCCTGTAACACACCTACATGTGGAAAATCGTGTTTAAGTATGCACTTTGAAAACAGTCCTGCAAAATCATCTTACAGTGTTTGTAACTGCTGTATTTGGTTCCATTTCAGTAAAATTTACAGATGAGACCATTCGTCTTCAAAGAAATTTATCCCAGGCTTTGTAATAAAAGCCTTAAATCAGTAGAGAAAGATTTTAGTCTAGATTAGTAATTCTGAAGCATTCTGTTTACTTCTGCTGCAAAATGATTATAATTAATTTTCTTCAAAATGAAAAGCCCGAGCAGATGAGAGGGAAAAATGAGAAGGAAATTACCTCACTTCCAGCACACTGAATCATGACCTGGGACATGTAAATCACATTGCCAAGTGTTTTAATATCCTCTCCCTCCCAACAACGGATAGCTTCTGTCAGTATTTGTAATTCAAGTTCTTTCCGTTTCCGTACTTCTTGACACTGTGCCTAACAAACACAGGGAAAAACACCATCTCTATCAACTCTATCAAATTTGGAGCAGGTTAAGAGTAGAAATACCACTACAGTTGTATTTACTGCTGTGTTTGTAGTACAGAAGACAGCACCCAACTTGAAGTGTTTTCATTTAGATGACTATCAGTATTTCTTAAAAAAAATAGTTGTTTTGCTAACTTCAACATTTTTAATACGTTTACTTCAATCACCATTCCAAACTCATAGCAAATAGCTCTGTTTCTCAAATTTCTCCTTTCTTTACATTTTACATTTTTGTACTTCTAACCACAAATTGCTAGGCTCAGCAGAAAAGAGTTACGCAGCTGTCACAAATACACGACTATACAACAAGGCACCTATCTTTAGTAAAAAGAGCTACACCAACTGCACAAATTGTGTTTATAATCTTGTGTTCCTATTTTTACTGAATGTCTCCAACCTGCTCTACTAGCTGTACTCCCGTTCATTTGAATTTTTCTCAGTAAACTGTTTTCTCGTTTGTAAAGCATCCAGTGGAATGTGATTCCCAAACCAAAAGCTAGAAAATGTTGGGTTACCACCAGCATGTACCTCTAACAGGAAGTACAATACATTCAGCTTATTGTAATTGAGATTGCATTAAGTATATGCTTTCTGCAGCTAAATTATCGTAAAGAAGCACTTCCTCAGGACGCTAGTTACACTAGCACTACTAAAAAGGAAAACAAAGCACAAGTGTGAGGGAAGACCAAGAGGCGGAGAATGCTTTGTGTGGCATTTACATCAATAGTGTATTTGCTATAACTCTCCAGCAAATGACTATCCTTAACTATCCCACAAACAGTACCAATTTCCAGGCTTTCACAATTTTCTTACATGCTTACAAAAAAGCCTCACTGTTTCAGAGCAACAGAGGGAATGAAAGTCAAAAATATTCTACTTAAAATATGTCATCATCTATTGTTTATCACTCTTACAGAAAGGTTTTTGAATGCAGTCATGGATTTCTGAATATCTGGACGATCCGGATGATAATCCTAAAACCAATGGAGAAAAGATTTAGTTCTAGTAAAACAAAGAAAGTTGTTAGACTCTTAACTAAAACCAATAAAAAATTCTTTAAAAAGTTGTAGACTGATGTGCTCTCTTTTCACAGCCTTTTTATTCTTACATCATGCACTGGTGGTCTTTCTTGTAGTAAAAATGAAGACACTTGTGTCATTCCTACTTCGGCTTAAACAGACCCAAGGCAGTTTTACAAGACATAGTGGATAAGAGATTTTGAAATCCTAACAGGAAAGTGATTATTTTAAAGAGTTTTATATGGCATGTTAGCTTTGTCACAAACTAAACTCCTTACTGACTGGTACGTTCTGTTGTCACTGACTGACAAACCAAACTGTATGACAAGACAAAGACCCATATGCTTTCTATTTCTCTCTCTCCTTCACACTCCAAAAATATAACCTATATAGTGCAAGAGTAGAAACTGTAGCTACTCAACACTTTCCCATATTGGAAAGATAATTCTTGGACTGTGTTCAGTAGAAGCCAAAGGGACTATTCTGGTGCTTGACACACTGAGGTCCTAAGATGAGAAGCAGCATGCCTTCTACAGGAGAAAGTAGCCTCAAGTATTATACAGCGGATGCATTCAATGTCAAGTCAACCTAGACCCTAAGACTGGTCAAGTAGTGATGATTAGCTTCTCTGGCTAATTTAACTTTAAATGTTCAGCTTTTACAGGAAGTTTTATTGCACTAAGTTTTAAACCATTGCAGCCCATACTCCAGAAGGCTGATGGAAGAGCAAACAAATGTAATTTTGGGTCCCATCATGTTTGACATGTACCTTTAAAATAATTGTTGTCAAATCATCATTAAGCTGGAACATAAATGCTGATAAGATATACCTCCATGTGCCTTTCAAGTTCTTTGAGTAACGTGGGGTATTTATCCAGACGCATAAAAGGTTTGCTGAGGCCCGTGGTCAGTACAAGGATCCCAGGGCTGTTGGCACCTTTCACCTCCATGAATTCTCCTAGCTCCTCACTGTGTACACAAGACATTAAAGCAAATTAAGATCAAGTTACCAAACCAATTAAAATTACATTGGATTCTTCAGTCTTTCATCCACAATGAATTCTGCCAATAAAACAAGAGGCCAAATAAATCAAAAAGCAATTCAAGCACAACTTCAGTGCTGCAATCAGTTTCTGCATTAAATACAGGAACAAAGAAATTTGCAGATTTGGGGTCCATGAAGGGAACTACAGAGATTGGCTGAAACCCTCAGTTCTAGACAACTGATGCTGAAAGACAGCTCTTAAATGCTACCCCCATCCAAGCAACAATTACAGAATAAAGCCATCTACCCTATATTATTCTAGTAAAATGACATCTGACCTTAGAGGTGGTTTACACAAGTAATACACAAGCATAAATGAGTCAATGGCTTCATATTTAACCAAGCACTGATATTTTAAAGGTGTCAGGCACTACCAGAAAAACACAGAATGTTTCAGAACCCTTTTCCCCTCCTACACTTGTTTAATGACCTCACCTCACATATCCAAGGTGTTATTACAATATGACCAAATAAGCAGCCATACAAACAGCCATACAGAAGTAAAAATTACTGTGCAATCTATTCTCAAATGAGTTAGGGTTTCACTGACGGTGTACTTGTGCAATATACTTGTTTTGACAGCAAAGCTGCTCTAAGAAATTCATGCTTTCCAAGTATCATGAATTGCTACTTCCCCATCCAGTTGTTTTTTCATATCTGAATCATTTCCAAGAACTGGCCGATCCTCAACTTTTTACATTAGCCCAGTTACAAAAGCAGTGCACCCTGGGAATTCCAGCTCACTTTGCTATCATAAAAACTTAACTGGGTACATCTTCTGCTTCCTTGTAAAGCAGAGGTTTCAGAGGACTGCAGTGGAGGACAAGCTCCGCGGGGAAAGGAAGGGGGAGCAGCACCTGGGCTGATTCCCAAGCTTCAGAAAACACAAGTTGAAGCCAGACAAAAATCTAAACAAAGGAAATTCAGAAAGCCCCTTATTATAATAAGGCAACATCTTCTTGAATTAAAGCTGCGTTGTTCTAGATGTCTGTAGATGGGGTTATGTTTTGAGCCCTTGTTACGGTAACTTAAGTAGATGTCAGAAAAAACCCTCAACACAAGAAAAAACATTATTCTCATGTGAGTCGTGCAAATTCCACTCTAAGATATCCTGAAAGTCATTACTTCCTACTGATTAATAGTATTGCTTCCCTATAAGGCAGAATTACTACTTAAAACATTTTCCCCTCCCTGGTTATTGGCATAGTTTGATTTGTCAATGGAAGCCTTAGCCAGCTACTAAATTCAGTACTTTAAGAAAGTGTAAAACACATTGTCAAACATCAAATTGCAATAAAGGAGCAACACTTGCATATTGTGGCCACGTTAACAAACACAGGAAGGCAAGAACCTCCAGATCTAGGGCAGTGTTTCCATGCAGAAGTGAAAGTAAATCTTGACCTGTTCAATTTCCCTAGGAAAAAAAGCACTAATAGGACAGTGGCATAATCCACATGCTCAATTAAAAGTGAGTCATACTATATAAAAGCATTACATAGACTAAGACAAAACAGACCTCCCTACCTCCCCCAAGACACACACACTCCTTTGCATTTCACAACCAGTGACACTTTGCTTATCAATATAATTTGGCTAAACAGGTGAAGAGAACAAAACAAAAGCATGAATCACAACCTTCCCAACTCAATGAAAATGCTTTACCTACCATTCCAGCCAGATCTCTCCCCTCCCAGCCACTAAAGCTTCCCCAAGGTTACAGAAGGAAAGGCTTTTCCACACAGTTTACTCCAATAATTGTCTGCAGGTTGGCTAATTGGTATTTACGCACACTAAGTTGCTTAAAATACATCCAACATACTTTCTGAATTCTGACAGGTCCAATACAACCCTATGCCACATCTTTTAGAGCACTCCACCCCCATTCTACCTGGGCCAAGGCAGTCCTTAGCACACAGATTTGTGCTATTTTTGCTGTACTGAACTGCAGAGCCAAGAAATCCGTGAGGGAATTTCCCAACACCTGCTTTGCATTTGAAAGATGCAAAGAGAAGTGCTGTGAACACTTGATAATGCCCACAGCTCCACAAGGCAGACACTGCTATGCCCCTTGCAAGCAACATGTATCAGTAACTCCAGGCCTCCTAAAATCAGTCCGTGATGTGATGAGGTTTTAGCCAAAATTCAAACCCATTGAGAAGTCTCTTACCGTTCCTTGCATGAAAAATTATAATAATGCAACAAAGATAAACCCAAGTACTTTTCTAGCTTAAATTCAAATTTCAGTCAAGCTGGCCAATTCTGAATACCAAAGAGCCCAAAGACCTACTTTGCTTTATACTTTCTTAGTCACAGCACTTACACAGCATAAAAATCACACCAGCTTCAGAACTTGACAACTGATCCTGGTGTCACCCTAAACAAGACCAAGGATTCTGACTCATGTTTTGGGTTTACTGTGTTACCAGCTACTTGTTCATTGAGGATTTCGTCTGATTCACTGAAACAGAAAGCTGCGTGTCTATAATGCGGTTGCATTTCCTCTCTCCTGACTCAGTTAAAAGGGAAAAAGCTGTTTCCAGTGGGGTGATGGGGAAGACAAATGAAGGGACAACACCCAGTTTCTACAGGAAGCTTTACCAGAGTTTACCTGTGAAAACCCTTCTGTCAGAAGGCAACAGATGTTTTAAATTACAGTTCTCTATGCATGTGACACTGACCACATGCACACCTGTGCTCTTTTTGTTTTATCCATTAATTCTCCATGTAAGCATCCCCATCTATGTGAGGATCATAAAGTCAAATTACATACGGTACCTGACGAGTATCTTAACGTATTTTAAGTAAAAGATACTTGCTACAAGAACTAACAGGAAGGAAACACTTAAACATTCTTTGCATTTTGTTTTCTTCAGCCAGGCACACAGCCCCTGCTGCTTAACTTTTATCAACTCTTCCCTTTCACCTTATCTGCAATTCTTCCTCATTTCAGGCAGCACATCCGTACACATATCTATGCAGCTTCTCCTTCCTCCCCAGCATAGCAGTATGTTCTATGGGACACGCCAATTGCAAACACCACATGCTGTTCAATTTACATTATTCTGAACAGCACTGACTTTCACCTTAAAATCACAAAGAGGCAAAACTCCCCATTCCTAATTACTGTGGCCACCTCCATGCTGCTGGGCGCACACAAACACATTATGTAAATGGTATTTGCTGAGCTATCTGCTAACACAATGCTTGCGCTTCTCCCCCTCCCCTATTTTTATTTAATACTCTAGAGTAGGAGGAACACTGGTTACTATTTCACCCACATTCACATTTACAATTTTCATTATCATTGTTCCATTTCTCCCCAACTTCAGCACTATGAAATAGACGTGCAAGAAAACAGGAAAAAAACCCAAACCAACAAAACCTCACTGTGGCCTGAATTAAAATCGACGACTTGGAAACCTGAAATAAAAACCTGAAATTATCCATTTTTGCTACCTACTCTGCAATGCCTTTAATGAAACACACACTGTGATTACGCAATGTTGCGGCAGTTTCCAGACCATTCACTACTCTTGACACAAGATACTTAGTTGTTTATCATCTTTTTCCGTAATCACAGTATAGGAACCTACAGAGCTAGTTTAAACCTCAGCAGGCTTGAAATGTACACAAAGTCCTGAAAAACAGGCTTAGCCATGGCATCATCAGGAAGCCTTTTACACAAAGCAGCATTAATAGGTGCAATTAAAACTGAATGGCGTAGTTTTCCCTCCCAACATTCTCAAGAGGACAATGTTTTCTTTCATAGCTTCTGTGCTTCCCTCTGACAAGTTTTGACATGACAGCTTTCTCAAATTCGAGCATGAACACACACACACACACACACACTCTCTCTTTTAATACAAGAGCACCCAAAACTTTGCCTGAACAGTTCCATCATGCAAACCCCAATAGCAATCCATCCTGCTACCTCTGCAGCTTTGTGGACCTACAGTATCTGGCAAAACTGATTTTTCTTTACCTCAAGGCTTAAAGCGTGCATCCTTCA
The DNA here is from genome assembly GCA_024733675.1 of Psilopsiagon aymara. Classification (NCBI taxonomy): domain Eukaryota; kingdom Metazoa; phylum Chordata; class Aves; order Psittaciformes; family Psittacidae; genus Psilopsiagon; species Psilopsiagon aymara. Next base: position 6,149 of record JANRGW010045239.1, on the reverse strand, counting down.
TTTATTTATAAAGGAAAAACATGACACAGAATATAATGGAAAAGTTTACTTTCAATAAAATATGGGTCACTTAAAACACTGTTTTAATATGACAACAGTTCACAACTGTTTTTTAATTAGTTACAGCTTAAAAGTCAGTGTCAGTAGCTTAAGGGTGCAGCTGCTTCACCAAAGACAATGGCTCTTTTATGTCAGTTTCTAACTGATGCCTGCAAGTACCACACTCTCCCAGGCAGTATATGTTAAATAGAACTCTGGCCTACAGCTACGTACCATGCTTTTTTAAAAAAGTATCACTTAGCTGAACAGGAATAAACTTTAGAATGGAGAAATCGTCAATGTAGTCTCAACTGCCCAAACAAATAGCTTTTCAGAAGAAGGCAGCTGAGATGTGAATTCACTACTAGCATCATTTGACAGAAAAATGCAGAGAAGAATACAAAAGTGCTGTGCTGTGTCTCATTCAGCCTGAAATCTCAAGCTGAAGAATTCACCCCGCTCCAGACTAGTTAGTTTACAGCCTGAGATATTTTAAAGGTCACCATGAAAAGTGTCTTTAAGCCTTATTAATATATTCTAATCTTCCTTAGTACAGCTGCCTCAAAAGCTAGAAGTCAGAGCAGGGGAGGGAAGAAAACAAGTTCAGATGTGTCTACAGTAACAGAAGGTTAAAAAAAACCCAAAAAAAAAATTTAAACTTGAGGAAAGCAGATCCAGGAACGAAACCATATAAAATCACAACTTACACTTCTGAAGTAGGTCTCTGTTTGTAATAGATGGAGCACGAGCTATCGCTGCTGAGGGGTCTGAGGACAGCACACAGGCACCGCATTTTGAGAGCGCTGTGGCACAGTTTGGCTCAGCAACCCCTCAACAGCAGCTTTTAACTTCCTAGTGCTAAACGTCCCAGTCCAGCTCCTCTCCCAGGGACTGTTGCTTGGCGTATGACATCAGCCTGCACACTTGCAGGCTCAGGGATGCACCGAAGTGGGGGAGGCACAAAGAGTTTCCTGACTCAAGCTGATCTGTATTCCACGCTCCAGTTACTTGAAGTAATTGTGATGTTTCAGCTCCACAGATTTTGCCCAGACTGCTAGGTCTGTGATGCAAGTGGATAATATGCTTGGGACACGTTATCTTAGAGGACAGAAGAATCTAGCAGAATTAATGTTTGAAGAAGCAAAGATCTGTGAATAGCCTACTTGCAACTGCAAACTGGCTCGACACTTGCCTTTTGGCAAAATTAAAAAAGCAGGCGTATATTACTGATTTTTGTCTGCTTTTTCTTCAAATTAAATTTCCTTTTTGAAGAATCTTTTTCTTCCACTTCGTTAAACTTAAAAAACAAAAAACAAAACCAAAAAACAAACAAAAAAAAAAAAACCACAAAAAACGCCCAAAATTACACCCCCTCCCCAATAATTATATACTTAACGACTTAACGCCAATTACATTGGGTCTGTATTCTCTGTACTTCTTCAGAAGAGTTTTACAACCACTTACCAGTGGAGCTTGTTAGACTTCTTTAAAATTATGTTCTCTACCCTTCAGTGAATTCTATATTCACTTATCTTTCCTCTTGTGTCATTTTGGAAACAGTCCACAAAATCCTAGCTTCTTAGAAAATGAGGAAATCTCTTCAAGAAGCTTGAGTGTACTCAAGAAGAACTTCAGGGCCTTGGGGCAACTGGTTCAGAGATCGGGAGCCCAAATAGTGTGAACGTCTTCATTGATGATCTGGATGAGGGGACCGAGTGCACCTTCAGTAAGTTTGCGGACAACAAATGCTGGGTGACAACCGATGGAGCTGAACACGAGCCAGCTTGCGCCCAGGCAGCCAAGAAGGCCAACAACATCCTGTCTTGTATCAGAAATAATGTGGCCAGCAGGGCCAGGGCAGTGATCATCCCCCTGTACTGGGCACTGGTGAGGCTGCGCCTCCAATACTGTGCTCAGTTCTGGGCCCCTCAGTACAAGAGAGCCATTGAGGTGCTGGAGCAGGTCCAGAAAATGGCAACAAAGCTGGTGAGGGGTCTGGAGCACAAGTGTTATGAGGAGTGGCTGAGGGAACTGGGGTTATTTAGTCTGGAGAAGAGAAGGCACATGGGGAACCTTACTGTTCTCCACAACTACTTTAAAGGAGGACATAGTGAGGTGGAGGTTGGTCTCTTCTCCAAGTAACAGTACAAGATGTAACAGCCTCAAGCTGTGCCAGGAGAAGTTTAGACTGGATATTAGGAAGAATTTCTTCACAGAGAGGGTGCTCAGGTCCTGGAACAGGCTGCCCACGGAAGTGGTGGAATCACCATCCCTGGAAGTGTTCAAAAAACATGTAGATGAGGCCCTCAGTCACATGGTTCAGTGGTAGATTTGGCAGTCCTGGGGTAAAGGTTTGACTTGATGATCTTAAAGGCCTTTTCCAACTTAGTGGATTCTATGATTCTATTCTATGATTCTGCCTCCTCTTTATCCTTGTTGGAGTTTCTCCTTGCACTGAACCTTGTGGCTTGTGATTTTCCCCCAGGAAGGTAACATGCCACATTCCTGGGGCTCCTTAATCCACTGCGATTACCCATTTCTGTACATTCTATCCAAATACGGTTTTTAATTTGAAGGAAATTCATTCTTTTACAGTTTAGGTTGTTCTTCCTGCTTCTTCTCTTAATAGAAGGCAAGCATAGGTCTGTGATGAGAAGCACTCACAATAACCAATGCTAGATTGACTAAACACTACAGCCTTGAGGCAGTACTGCTCTCACTAGCCAGCAAAATTCTCTAAAACAGCACCTATACTATACTGGATCACCTTGGACTTGAACTGATCTCTTCAAACAAAACTATTACATATTAGAAACAAACCTCTTACAATGGAGCAAAAAAGGCATGACTGTTACCAAATAAATTAATTACAATAAGGATCGTGTACAGTGGCACTCTAGCCACTATGAGAGAATGGAAGAAGAAGAACAATAAGAGACAGTGGTGAAAACACTTAAAACACTTTTTTCCAGCAGGGCCACCGTCCAACAGTACCTGTCAAACTCCACCTCTTCAGTAGGTGGCTAATCGTGTGGTGGCTAAAGCCACTGGCTTTAAACACAGTTGCAAGACATGATCACAGACCCAAGGAAAAATTACTTCATTCTTCAAACTTCTTGATTTCTTACACAAAGAATTTTAATTCTGGAAAAAAACATGCAACAACTCAAACAGCTCCTGAGACACAAAGTACCTATCAAATTTCAAGACTGTATAAAACTGGAGAAGTTGAGTATGAACTCTAACACCTGGATAAAACTTACAGGGTCACAACTGGAACCAAGAAGAATTTGTTGCCAAATACCATAGCAAGGGTTCATTGTTGTGATTATCAGAAGTAAATATGACCTCAGAAACATGCAGCTCTGGAACCTGACCTCCTGTAGGGGATGTATAAGGTTTCATTCCCATTTCATCATGTCTCTCCATCAAATTCATTTCAACAGATTGACTATTGACAAGGAAATTAAAGATGATAGTGGCTTTGAAGATCTGAACATGAAAATCTCTCATAAAGAAATAATTAATCCATTTCAGCTTTGACTGTATGTCAATTAACATGCATACATATATGAAGATATATGTGCACCCCCTTATTTTGCTCTAACTGAATATGAGCCCCCATTTGCTGCTAATGTGATCAAGAAGCAAATGACAAAGAGGAAACACAGGCTGGCATTCATACTGAATGGCATTTAAAAAATGGCATTTTAAAAGGGGGGGGGGGAAATAGGGAGGTGAAAGACAGCCACATTCCAATTGAATGTCCCTTATAAATCCCCAGCCCCTTCCCAAGTACTGCTATTTAGAAACAACTTCATTAAAATGTTCAAAGACACTTTTGACTAGAAGTCCAAAATAAATCTAATATTGTCCTGTTTTATCTGTACATACGCATACAGAGCCTTTACCCTGCTCAAAGAGCATGCTTGATACCTCAGAAAATTACATATAAAAGCCTCATACGTGGAATAGTCCATCAAACCAGATGATTGCTTACAATTTTGATGTTACAATGGTCCAACTGGTTAAAGAAAGAATAAAGTTAATGCTTGAGAATTATAGCCTATTTCCTTGAAGGTGTTTTTAGTATGCAACCATAAAACACAATAATATAACTAGTATATTTTCTAGAATAAAAAAAAATGAAGTAGTGGTAAAGTTTCTAAAGTTCTACCTAGATTAGTTATCTAGGAGATTTTTTGGCAGTTTTTGGTTGGTATGGCTCCCACAAAAGCAAGCGAACTTAAAACCACAGAAAATACTATTTTTGTGATACAAGACTGACATAAAATTGTCTGCTAGGGTTTTTTTGTAGAAAGGCTTTCAGAAGCACAGTTAATGCACGTGTTCAGTTTATGAAGTACAAAGAGTTCATAGCAAGAAATAATCTGCTGTAGACAGTAAGAATTTATGCACCAAATCAAACTCCTGCAGACTGTTCCTTTTTCCTCTCTAAACACTACTGAAGAGCACAGCTGTTACAAACATGATATTCAAATCCAAAAATTCAGCAAGCACCCTTTTCTCTGCCATATTTTTGCTGCTTTTAAAGCACACATGCTGCTTTTGGACCCTCTGCTAAAACTATATCACAAAACGAGCCAACTAACCACCACTGTTTCTAAAAAGTTTTAAACCTCAGTCTCATGTCAAAAATTCCAGTTAAATATTATCTAGTATTAAATGCAGTATAGGTGTTTAATTATTACTACAATTGGGACTACCCTTAAATCTCACTGTAATTTTTACATAAAGGTTTATAAGGGATGCTTTTACACACTAAAACTATCTTAGTTAAATAGACAAGAATAGACAAGTTCAGAGTATTTTCCTTTTCTTCAAGTCTTCAATCAATTTGTTATTTCTTCTCCTCTACCTTTAAAACAGTGTAGTTAAAAGCTTTCTAGCCTTCTGAAAGAAAAAGGTTCAGAACTCCTTAAAGCCACCTTCTGATTTCTTCATGGCAGAGGTCTCAGGCAAAATTTTTAAGTCAAGCCACTTGCTACCTACAGCAAAGCTACTCAACAAAAATGGAGGACTTAGAATACTAAACTAGAGGTAATAAAAAACCCCCAAACAACCAACCAAATAATACATGATTCTGTTGACTCATGCCTGGCAACACAACAGCATTAAACAGAAAGCTGTTTATCACAACTTCCTCCCCTTGAGCAATCTCTTACAAACAGTACAGTTGCTTTGAACGTACTTCCACATCCCAATCACTTAACTGCTCTATGACACTTACACTGACCCCACCAGGATTTGATATAAAGTTGACTTTACAGGCCAGAAGCTGAACTTTTCTTAGGAAAACCTATGTGCAAAGCAACACAGAAGAAATGCTTCTCATTTACACAACAGCTTTCCTTCCTCACATTTCTATCACTGTTTTCTCACACGTCTTTGGAAAACAGTGTGTTTTCCAAGAGTTCTGAAAGTAGGATAATCTTTCACAAGCATCCACAAACCTTATGAAAATGTAGATGATCACTTTGCTATCACTTGCCATGTTCCATCTATAGAATTAAATCCCAGACCTCTATATGGAAAGAGTAAAAAGGCACGAACAAACAAAACATCTAAGACTACAAGTATTCAAAATCCCACAGGTGTGGATCACCCATACATTTTACCACATAAGAACACAGTACTAGAAACAGGCCATCTGAAAGAAAACAAACACTAAGGAGCTTCATAAGGGGATTTAAACATATTTTGTCTTGTTGAACTGTAATGACAAAACCCCCTAACTTCTGTCTGCCTATCTTGCAATGTGAATTCGTAGCTTTGGTTTTTCAAACTGGGGTTGGAACATAGTTACATGTCTTACTGACCTATGTGATAGTTCATAGTATTTAGTAGCTAGAAGGTTTTATTTTATTTATAGTATTATGAGTGCAGCTCACAAACAGGCCACGTATTGTTGCTGTTAAAACAAAATTTGAGTTCTTCGAAGCTAACAGTACAGAAAACAAATCAATTGTGCTTCCCTTTGTTAAGGGAGTTTTAAGAATATTCAGAGTATCTTCACTTTGGTCCATCATAACATTATAAACACACCCACCTCCCACCCCCCCCCCCCCACCAAAAAAAAAAAAAACCCA
>JANRGW010045237.1:0-17019 GCA_024733675.1 Psilopsiagon aymara | reverse complement strand
TTGCAAATATCTAATTTGCCTATCCTATTGCAGCGCGGAAAAAAAAAGGCTTCTTCAGTCACAAGAGGTTGCTGTTCCCCCCTCCCCCCCTAATCAACACAACTCTAGTGTTTGTTTGGCAAAGGATTTTATGTTTTCACATAGATATTGATACTGTCTTGTAAATGTGGACACCTTCCACTACAGCAGGTTGCTCAAAGCCCAGAACCTCCAGGTCCATATTCTCTATATTTAGTTGAGTATATGCAGAAAAGCTGGGCTGTTTCTTGATTCACTTGAGTTTTAAAGTATCCATTAAGTTTAAAGATGTTGGGGTTTTGTAGTAAACACACCTCTACTGCAGACTATCAAACTTCACTCTGCTCTTAGTTGCTTCTGCCGATACCTAAAGACTCCAATCACAGACAATGGGAATAAGAGATGTACCTTTTCAGCTAAGGGCTGAGAAAGCTCACAACAGCTATTCGTAATGAAACCTTTGAATCCAGATATTTCGGAAGAATCAAATTGATGTTGCAGGTTATAGTTATGCTAAAGCAAATGATGTTGTAAAAGCTGTTCATGTTCTAGGCTGAGATATTGTGATTTGTAGATAGCCTGTAAGTGTGCTCATGCAAGGGAAATGGGATTATGTAGGAGTGGTGCCAGCTGCACCTGAACTTTGGTATTTGTGGATGTTTTGGGCATGCTCATTTCAGGCTAGATCTTGTGCTGGGGCTTCCCTGATTCCAGTGGTATTGCACTGACTTGCAGGGGCTTTTCCAATCAGGGCTCCTCAGCTAGTTTAACAGCTGGCTGTTACTGAATGGAGAAGGTGTGGTTCCTCCTGCCTCATCCACTTGTTCCTGGCTGCATAAGCCCATAAGTCCTCTGTGTCAGCCCTGGTGTTTAAAAGATTCCATGCCAACCTCTCTCAGTATCTAGCAGAAAGTTAACCTGAGGAAACAGACCCAAGTAGTTTTAGAATCATAGAACCAGCCAGGTTGGAAAATACCTTGAAGATCATTCAGTCCACCCATTCCCCAGCACTGCCAAGGGCACCACTAAACCATGTCACTAGGGGCCATGTCCACACAGTTTGTAAACACTTCCAGGGATGGTGATTCCACCACTGCCCTTGGCAGCCTGCTCCAGTGCCTGACCACCCTTTGGGGAAGAAACAGTTCTTAATATCCAGTCCAAACCTCCCCTAGTGCAGCTCGAGGAAGTTTCTTCTTTCCTTGTTCCTTGGGAGCAGAGACTAGCCGCCTCCTGGCTCCATCCTCCTTTCGGGTGGTTGGCAGAGTGCGATAAGGTTCCCTCTTAGCCTTCTTGCCTGTGTGCAAGAAATAAGGTCAGGTTGAAACACATAACTTCATATTTATTTCTTAATTTTTTTGGTTTAGGATCCTAACTTTTGAGCCTTGTTTTGTCTTTTTTTCTGTTAGTTTCTTTTTCTTCCCTCAGTTTTGCACATCAACCCCATGTTTCTAATGTAATTTTTATTTTGACCAGGCTTTCACCCTGTTGGTTGCTTTTCAGAGCAATTTGGGAAGGATGTGCTGTTCCTTACTTGAATGATGTTGTTTTTCTGAGTTGGGAGTTAGTTAGGCAAAAGATCTACTTCTTTTTTCATACTGTACCAGAAATGTACATGAAATTACTTATGCTTACAGCTTAAAGGCAAGCTTTATCTTTAAATCTTTTTTGTTTCTCCATTGTACCTTTGCTGTATAATGTTTTCTGTTTTGATATTAACCGATTTTACTTCCAGTATCTCACATTGCATTAAGGATGGGATAGCAGTAGAGAAAAAAGACAGCTTTTTCTTTTTTCTCCTGTTGTCATGTCAAATGTGTGAAACAATATTACATGTGGCAAAAATAAGGATGGAAAGAAAAAAAGAAAAAAGAAAAAGCTGTTGGATGAGCACTACTGGTTTGTCCCAAAGTTGTTTCATGTGTTTATAAGAAGCCTATCTATCTGTCCAGGTTGCACAAGTTGAAAGTGATGCTTAGATGGTGCTGTTTAGACAAACAGGTTGAGCCCTGTGCTGGGTGCTGGAAGGTAGAGTTGCTCCTTCCTATCTGATTTGATCACAGTCTGTGGTTTCAGTTGTGGCAGTTATGACATTCATTTGACCTCTTTAAGCCAGTTTGGTTCACTAACTTAATGGGAAATTAATCAAGGGAAAAAAAGGGCAATTTTTAAAAATGGGGCTTATGGCGGAACAAAATGACCTAGTTCAGCTAAGGACATTGCAATTTTTAATTTGATTCCTCTTTTCAGTTGAAATTATGGTGCGAGAGAGGTGTATAATGGGGAATTAAAGGAAATAATCCCTCTCCAAAGATAGAAGTGTGTCTGATTTTCTTCAGCTGGACTTACTAGTCACAAATATCTGGTCCAGGGTAAGTTTGAAAGAGAGGATTTTTGCACACTTTTCTTCTGTTTTGTTCATCCTTTATTCTTCTCTTCATGTCTTTCTACCTCAGAGCTGTCAGAGAAAGCAAGAGAAGGGCAAAGGTGAGTGTAAATAAATCCAGAGCAAAGGGCCAAGTGACGTTTCTGAACTGGAAAGCCATGAGTAAAGACTGCTTGAGAATCCTATTTGTGTGCTGTACAAGCTGTTTGCTTGCAGTTGCCTTTAGTAAAGGCCTAGGTTGGGTAAGCAGGCAGGTCAGTTTATGAAACTGAGGAAGAAAAGGTGTCAGGGAGGTCTCTGTACTTCCTTCTTGAGCTTTTTGACTGTAGAAACATCATTACAAACTCTTCCTGTTCCACTTACAAGGCCACTCTTGTAGCCAGGCTTCCCCTCTGGTCCCTGTTCATCCCTTCTTCTATGTTTTATGTTGTTTATTGGGGCTGAACAAACCCATGTTAGACATTTCTAGCACAATTCATTACTGGTAAAAAAGAAACAACGAGTTTTTTGTGTCTGCTGGGTAAAGTCAGAAAAATGGCGCAGAGAGAAATGATCTTCCTTTCGGAACTCTAGAAAGTTGAATGGCAGAAGTAAATAACCAACAATGGGATGTGCTCAGCAATATTTATGTGAGCTTTGTGTTCTCAGATACACTTGGATGGCGGTGAATTGTCAGTTACTATATCAATCTGCCAAGTACGAATAGCTCTCAAAGAGCTTGAACCTCAGGTTAAGACGTCTGTAAAGCTGATATAGATCATGCATGATATTGATATGACCTCATTTTGAGGGCATATAAATTAAATCATTCCTAAGAAAGGGCATCCGCTCTCTCAGCAGTGTTCACATGGAAACATGGGACATTTTGCAAATAGACAGATACCCTGGCACTTGCTTGTCAGATCAGGAGCAGTTTAGATTGTCTGTCATATCTGTACTGCACTTGTCACCATGTCTGACATTAGAAACTTTGAATTTTTCACTAAATTGTCTTTATTTGACAGAGGATTTTTTATCATATCAGAGGAATTTGTAACATACCTGTGGCAAGATCTTATCTAAAATATTTTGCGTACACAAAGTAGCTAAGTGCCATTCCCCACGTAAGGATGTAGAAACCAGAAAAGTGCGTAAGGGTTGCACTTGTCATGTCCAAAGAGGTTTTGGAAGTGATTTTAAAACTGTGGCTAAATGGGAGTCCAAAGTCATAGACATATGTTGCGGTAGTATCTGCTTAGTTACAGATCTGACAGGTTGATAAAGTTGGGGCTGTTCAGCCTGGAGAAAAGAAGGCAATGTGCAGAGACCTCATAGCAGCCTTCCAGTATTTGAAGGGGGGCTGTAAGGATGCTGGGAAGGGACTCTTCATTAGGGACTGTAGTGGTAGGACAAGGGGTAACGGGTTGAAACTTAAACAGGGGAAGTTTAGATTGGATATAAGGAGGAAGCTCTTTACTGTGAGAGTGGGGAGACACTGGAATGGGTTGCCTGGGGAAGTTGTGAATGCTCCATCGATGGTGGTGTTCAAGGCCAGGTTGGACATAGCCTTGGGTGGCATGGTTTAGTGGGAGGTGTCCTTGCCCAGCAGGGGTGTTAGAACTAGATGAGCTTCAGGTCCTTTCCAACCCAAACCATTCTGTGATTCTATGATTCTATAATTGAGTTCCAGGTGGATTCTAGGCTTCTTAGTTGAACCATATGGTATCACAACTTGGTACTAATACTTCCCATTTTCTCTTGTTGGCATCTATGGCAGGTTGACAGCTATTCCATGGCACTCATTTCAGAATCTTAGGTAGCTCTAAGTCAGAGGTGCTCTTGATTCCCTGCTTGCCTTCTCAACTGATCAAGCTCAGTTCTGAGAGAAGATTATACTGCAGTTCAGGAAACAGTGTACAAACCTTTCTCTTTTGTGAACAGTACCCCATTGTAGTTGTTTTCCCTTTCCACTGACAGAAGATCCTCCATGCTCTAGGTATCTTCCATACTGTACTTTCTGACAAGTAGCATACTTGTGTTGCTAGCACATTCAGTGTTATTGTCCTGGCAAACATGTTTTGGCAATAATTTAAATCTATTTTCAAGAAAATGCTATAGGTGCAGCGCAGTTTGAATCTTCATAGCACATCAGAACTTTGCACTGGTGCAACTGAGCAAGTACTTTGCTTTTTTTCTCCAGCAGTCTTCATGCTTGCAAGCGTGATATGCATGAAGATATGATACATGCACAAACTGTGTGATATACTCATGGCTTGCTAACTGGCTGGCAATAGGAAGCTCCAGGATGGGGTATTTGAGGGAAGAGGCCTGCAGTTCCCTTCTATATAGCCCTGCCCTATTTTTCTTTTGCATTGTGGAGCTAAGCTGCTCTCCTTAAATGAAGAGTGTGTGTACCCTCTTGTGCTACCACAAATGCACACAGACATCTGGATTTGCTGCTACATGGGATCATCTCCTTAGGTCTCTGTGTCCTCTCCGTTGTCTTTTAGACACAAAATGCTGAAATTTCTGGGTCTGACCTCACATAATACCTCACTCATGTACCGACAGATGCTCAAAAGCTTTAGAAAAAAGAACTTATAGGTGCAATATTTAGAATACTACTGCTAAATCTCATCTTTGCATCATTAGTTGACTAATCTAAGTTTTATGTGGGCCAAAAGTAATTGGGCAAAATCTGTAATAAAATTTTATAGTGGTGTGACTTTCACTGAGATTCAATTCATCTACTGAAAGCAGGTAAAATTATTCATATAGAGATATCCTGAGAGGTTTTATTCTTGGCAGGATGAAAGGTTTGTTTTTAATGTAAGAGGTCTATTAAAATTAGACCATAGGGCCACGTGAGTAGTAATCTTTCTTAGCCATCATGACTACTGTGTTGATACTATACCTTTCCTCCTATTCATTTCTAACTCTTGACTTAGCTGTAGTGACCCATTGCAAGTGTGTTTCCATCAAAATTGCCAAATCCATTAATTAGCAACTTCATTGTCAAACTAAGACCTAAAACTGCCTTGTGAATAAACACTGGCATCAGAGGATATTTTCTGTATTCAGGTAATGAATCTGTGTTACACAATTAGCAACTTGCTGATATAGGACAGCAAATGAAAATAAACAGGATCACAGCACACAACTTGTGCCTGGGTCTACTTATATCAGCTATTAAAGGTAAATGTTGATTTTTAATGGTGGCTGTTGTATTCAGAATCCAGAAAAGGGATTGGATGGAAAGAGAAGATAAAGTGGTATCTCCAAACTGAATAGAGAAACTTTATGCTTTGTTCTTATGAAGTTATACAACCTGGGAACAAAGAGGAGGCAAAAGAAACTTTCTCCTTATGGGTCACTCTTTGACCTACACAGGCTGAAGACATGCCAGAAACTTGGGGGTATTCTGTCCACCAGTTCTGTTAGCCACTGGTCTTGGCCATCAAGGAAAACGTGGTGCATATGCTTCTTCTGTACCCTCAGTGCACGTCTTAATATTACAGTCTACTCTGCTATGCAAAGTGCACATCAAAGCTGCTGTAGACTGTATGGCACTCAACTGTGGCCTTTAGATGCTGTCAAAATAGCCCCTTTTGGCCATGATTGGCAAGGACATTGTAAAAAAACACACTGTAGAAGGGTAAGGGAGGAAACAACCTTGAGCAAATGTAAATGATCAAACAGAAATGACTGAGGTTCCCCATTCAGTAGTATAAATAAACCAGTTTTAACAGTAAACCCACACACCAGTTCCTCCAGTGAACAAATAGTCCATGGCAGGGGAGTTGGAACTGGATAATCTTAAGGTATTTTCCCACCCTAACCACTCTATGATTCTATAAATGCTTTCTCAGTGAGTATTCCACTGAAATTAATTAATTGTTACTTGCAAGAGTGAGGACTAAAGTTTCATGCTACTAAAATGCATGAGGCCAGTCCTGCACTGACTTATACCACCTCAAGTCCCATTCATTAGTGTTGCAATCCCAGGGTAAACTTAGAAACAGTTGTTTTGTTACGGTTGCAGGATATTAAACCAGTAAGTGTAGCTCAGGCAAAAGGAAGGATGGCTCTGAATCAGGAGGAATAACTGTGGGAGGAAGAAACCTACCTTTAACACAAGCCTGGATAGTGGCTTTTTTCATTTATAAGCTGAAAACCATGCTATTTGCCAGACTACATTTACCTCCCTGGCTTAAATTCCTTCTGTTTGTCTGTTTAATATAGTTCATTGCCAAGCACAAGTCAATTGATTTGCACTTCCTGCGGCTCCGTGGCTTTTCTGTTAAGGTTTGTGGGGAGTCCAGGCTCCCACGTGCAATTAACTAATCTTTTAAGATCTCCCACTTGCCATATATTCAAAAAGCACCTGACACAGTCAACCATTATTTAAGTGAGGCCTCCAGACTCCTTTCTTTCCTTCCCCCATATCTATTATAAAGAAAACATGATTATAAAATGCAATTCAAAAGCTAATGGCTTTGTATTAACAGCAAATAAAGGGGAGAAGAGTCAGAAAGGTGGGTGATGCTATGAGGGGGGTTAGTTAATCGTCTTTATTTTTCATTTTTCCTCCTTTTTTTTGAATGTGTAAAGGGCCATACAACCGTATGGCCCTGGAATTTGATTCTGGCCAGTATGGCACAAATCTCAGGGCAAAAAGGTTGTTAAAGACCCATTAGGACTTTTTGAACTCTGCTCTTCAAAAATGTTCTCTGAAAAGAGGTAAGCCACTGTCCTAAGTAGGGCAGTAGGAAATGAAACTACCCATAAAGTCTTGCTTGGCTAGTGATCTCTCTGCTAGCTGCACTTCCACTTACTGCTGGGTGAATAGGAGGTGCTTTTTCCAAACCCTTAGTTTTCCTCTCATATAAAAGAAAAAGGCCAAGAATGTATTAATTAGTTAAACATCATTTCCTTTTTCCTTCCCTAGGAAGATGGGTGCTTTTATATCCTTCCAGCTGGAATAATTTAGCTGCAAACAAACAAAACCCAAAAGAACAAATTGCTAAAAGAGACAAACCGCTAAGCGAGACAACTGCTTTAGGTGTTTTTTTTTTTTCCTATCTCTCATTAATTGCTTGGATCCATGAGAGGAAAAGACTCCAGGCCCGAGCTTTGCACAAAACTCATCCAAGAGTGAAGAAGGCAAGCTGAACACTGAGCCTCTCCAGCTGCCTGGACGTGAATGGCTTTCTGAGGGGTATGAATGCTCGCTGTCTCTCCCCATACAATGTAGGTGTTACTGCTCATGAAGAGGAAAAACCAAAACAATAATCACTTGAAGGGAAGAGAAAGCTGTCCTGGGCAGAGGGGAGAGTGTGTTTTCTTGTAAGAATATAAAATCATGCTGCCTTCATTTCAGTAAGAGGGACTGGGCACAGAATGTGAGGCAGGGTGGTGTTCTTGGAGGCTGAGGGTATCCAGAAATAACTGTTCTGCTCTGAGGGAAAGGTGTTAAAAAGTGTGTTTTGCAGCAAAATAGCAAAAAACCCTCCCCAAACCCAAAGAGGTGGAGTAGTGCATCGGAGGACGCATATTCTTTTTGGCGTGCTTTCATGATCACTTTCTTCTGGCATTTTTCGCCTTACCTGCACTGTCAGTGTGTCTGCACATGGCCTTGGAAATCAGTTAATAAAATCATTGCCTTTGCCGTTTGCTGGTGATCACAGTGATCCTGTGCTTTCTAATAACACTCGTGTATATGGATATGCACCTGTATGCATGAGAGAGAGCACTGATCTGGAGAGAGGTAGAGATGCAGAAGACATGAAGTAACATGACTTTTCTGTCATCATTTTCTAGCATTCTTACACCAGGTCTCTCTTTTTTCAATGCTTCTTTTGCCCTGCTCACCTTATTTAATGTTCACCTTTCCAAGAAAGAGAAGAAAGCAAGGAAGGCAAGTTGAGTGAGATCAGATGCCTGCACTTTTCACTCTGATCTTGTTCAGTTTGTATTTAGACCCTCTGAAGGCCCTTTGCATTAGTTACTTTTGGTTGGAGCAGACCTTTACTCTTATGTGGGCACAAAGGGGTTAGGTGCAGCGCTTTCTATGGCAAAAAGCCCTCACTGAGGCTGAGCAAAATCTCAGCTTTTTCAGGAGCCCAGCCACACAAAAGATTTAAGGGAGGAAATTGTTAAAAGGGAAGCCCTTTTCTTTCTGGATTGAATGCAGTGGGGAGATTAAAACTTTCATTTGAGATTTTGCTGTATTCATAGTGGTGAGGCCATGAATAGGTCTAAGTCAGAGCCCACAGTGGTTGTGGTGTGCCCTTTTATTCTCTGGCACATCTTCAGACACAGGTTGTTTTGCACTTGAAAGAGGTGAAAGAGGGGAATGTGGGATTTTGACAGCTGATATTGGCCTCTGAGCTCTTGATGGGGATTTTCTAATTAACCCCAAGGGCCCATCAGGTGGTCAAAATGGAATGATTTCTGTCAGAAAGGGCAAAAAGTTGGAATTCTCTATTATTTTTTTATTTTGGAGAGATGCACTGGGGATGATTTTTGATGCTGTATGTACAATTATGAGGAGGATTTTTGAAAATTTTGATGTCTGAATAACCCTAAAGCTCAAAATTTTAAGGGAAACTTTATTGCTTTTGAAGATTTAATGGTCTTTAAATAATAGCAATAATATAATTATAGTATTATAATAAAATAATTATTATGTAATAATAATATTATAATAAATATTTTTATTGTTATTATTATTATCATTTAAGCAAATGCCTTTTGATCTTGATGTGCTTCCTCGAAATCTGTAACACTGGGATAGTCTGAGGTGGCACACTCCCACCTTATCCTCTCAAACTCTTAGGACAAGCTTGTCTTTGTACAGACATTTATATGGGATGGACAGATAGATTAGGTCTAAGAACTACCACGGAAACTTGAGGCAACTGTCCAAGGCAATATTAGTTTACTTTTTCTTTTTTTGAGTATGAGTTGTAAAGGAAAAATTGTATAGCAAAAGAAAGGAGAAAAAGGCAGAGTGAACACAAAGGAGGGCGATAAGAATTCTACTGAATTATTCTAGAAGTAATAACAAGTCTAGCTGGAATAGGAGACACCTCTTTCCATTCCTCTGCTTGTCCAAGGTAAGACATAAATTTCTTCTACACCTCAGGCCCAAGGGCAAGAAGTTGTAATGGTTTCTCCTACTAATCATAGCAAAGGTATTACGGGACATGTCTGCGTTGTCTGTTTTCCCTCAAACTAGAAATACGCCTCATCCATTTTTCTCCATTAGTCAAGTTAGAATTTCATGCAATTTGAAACTCAGTTGAAACTAGACCAATTTTAGGTTTGTGCTGGACAGGAGCATAGAGATGGACTGAAGAAAGGAGTAACATAATGAAGCTCAATATACATAACCAGTAAATTTATCAGTATACAAAAGCAAAGGGTAGTTGTTGTGGGGAGAAAACAGAAAATATAAGGCTTGCAGAACCAGGCCAAATGTTTTAAAACAGAACTTCAAACAAAACTTGCTTTTGCTCACATTTGGCCACAAGATGTTTGGTACAGGTCCAAAACCGTGTTTTTTTTCTGGAATTCAGTGAGTGCATTTTGAGCAAACAGAGCCAAAGCTGTGGAAACTGAGCTGTTCCTGGTCTTATCTAACCCTTGTGAGGCAAATAGATGTTTACATTACGTTCCATAAAGTAAAAGATATGTCCTGCACTCTACTTTTACAGAACCATTGTTACTTTAGTATGATGGGTGAAATTTTAACTTAACAGCTGGCTGCATATGATGAGAACAATATAATCTGGATACTGAGACCCAAGATTGGTTTGTTAAACTATGCGGGGCTAGTACTTACCAATTCAAATAGAATAATGCTAAATAACTACAGGAAAATAAATATGAAATCCAAAAAAATACTCAGAGTGAATTTTTCGGAAAGTCCAGTTCCTCTAATTGCTTATGTTAGAAAGAGGTAGCCACCCCAACAGATTTTTTAATGCTTGCCTAAATATTATTATAAGTCTTAAGAATACGAATGGACTTGACTTAGGTCAGGAGGTTTATGCCCTATTTAGCCAGGGATTATTTGAAGAAACCTGGTGAGATACAGACATTTATCAGTCCTCACTGAAGTTACATTATGAATATTTCTTGTTGTCTAATGCTGGAAGCGGACTGATTTTTTTCCCTCCAGACCTGATCAGCATTGCAGTGAGGATGAACAAGACATTCATCTTGCTGACACATCTTGTTTCAGCTGTTGCTGTGGCAAATCGTTTTTGCTATAGTTCAGCTGAAGTGATGAGGAGTTGCTGGGAGTGACTACTGTATTCCAGGGGTTGTTCATAATGGATTTTAAATTGTTTTTTGAGGACAGCTTTTAATCAAAATCAACGGGAGTGTTATAAATCACTGTCAACCACAGGTGACTTCAAGTAGAGAGAGCTACTGCTGAAGGGACAAAAAGTGAGAGGTGGTTCTCAGTCCTTATGAATCTACAAAATCTACCCACTTTCTCAGCAGCGTTACTCAAGTGATTTTTGCCAGAAAACGTAAGAAAGAAGTGTTTCCTCTTGTGGGGAAGAATTTGGCTCCTGAAGCAAAATCCCACTTTCCCTGCTTATCAATAAAATACACTGTTTGGGAATTGGTCTATATATTTTATGAACACTACAGTGCTTCCTCACTGATTGCTTCAGATTATGAGATCAGATTTCATATGTTTTGGGAGAAAATAATTCTACCATGATGATGACAATGCTATTCAAGTCATCTACATGCTCACTCTAAACTCACCCATTTCCTTCTCATGCTTAAGAAGAGTGGAAAACTGTGCCTCTCCTTTGAAAGATTTCCTGGGGTAGAGTTATCTTGAACTTCAGGAGCTCACCAAGGCACTCCATGTTTACAGTAGCTTTCTTGCTGCTGGTGACCCTTGGTTCTGCAGTCTGCTCCTCCTGCAACTGAATTACCTAGTCACTTTCTGTCGACTTAATTCAGGTTTTAATTAATCATCCATGAGGAAAAACATCTATCAGCTCCCAGAATATAACAGCACAGTATCACAGGAAACCTTGTTTTCTAGGGAGCAGTTGTTGCAAGTTCTCTTTCACCTCCCAGTGAGTTTGGGTAAAGCCATGAACTTGTTATGGCCTTCCAATGAACAAGGCTAATTTACACCCACAAAAATTTGTCAACTGCTTTTGAAAGAAACTGGAGAAAATTGAGGCACTTTCTAATTCCACTTCCATCCTTCTAGACCAAAGAGACTTTATCCAGTTTACTGTCCATAGGCATTTGTTGCATGTCTCCTCATGCATTTGCAGAAGTGAAAGCTCTAAGAAATGGCAAACTTTCCAGGGAGAAACACTTAAAAGGGAATTGGAAAATGGAAACTCTTTGAGTTAACTACCTGTGTCTATCAAATTTTAAGTCATGGCGGAATCAAAATGTAAATTGTGTCTGCCTGGTGGCTTAAGAAGTAGAAGCTGTAATGCTGCTTTAACAACTGCAAGAAGGTTTTCTTTGATATGCATTAATTTTTTTTTTGGGGGGGATACAAATGAATGCACTTCTGTACCTGTTTTCTATGTGCACTTATTTCTTGGTGAATGTCACATAGCACAGGAGGACTGTGTTCTTATTTGTGAACAGAGTTTTCTTGTTTTCTTCCTCTGTGTGTACAGAGAGAAATGTAACAGCACCTGCTCTAGAAACAGTTGGGGGAAATAGTTTCAATATATTCTCAGGTCACAAGACAGATAGAGAGTGCATTTGTCTGGTTCTGACAATGGTACGGATTTTTTGGTGCCTCTTTTTTTTGGCACTCTAAGTTTATAGCAATTATCAGCCTTCCCAAACTAACTTATATAGTGTTTATAAGAACTAAAACATCTCACAAGTGAATCTGTATCTTCTTTTTTGTGTTTTTTGTGGTTTTCTAGTTTTTGTATTTTTTTTCCCCTGAGCTCTATATCTTGATGCTCTTTGTTGCTCACACTATTTATTTTTGAATATAGTATCTATGTCTCATGTATATTAAGTGGTTTTCCTTACATCTTCTGATTAAAAAAGCTGATCCGCACTATCTAGCGTAATCATTGAACCACTAGGTGATTATGGCTCATCTCTAGAGTATTTAGTAAGCCAGCTAATTGTGGGTGAAATCAGTGGGCATTAAAACAAGCTATACAGCTATGAGGGTTTGGGTTTGAATGGCTTGGGACAAGGAAGAGTGGCCTGGCTGTATGTCCTGGGAACCCTGGCTGCTACAGACAGTCCTCATTTTACTGGTTGTAAATTTGCAGACCAGTTCTGACTTTTGCAGGGTCTCCAGTCTGACTATACTTTCAATGGCTTCACAGTTGTACAGCAAAGAAGAAGTTTGAGAATCTGTGGGTCTTCCCATGCTGGGGTTTGGTTGAAAGAAACTCATTGGCATTCATAAAAGAAGCCTTTAAATATTGCTGATGAAATACAACAGTGGAGCAAAACCACAAGCTATATACAAATTATAGCTCTGCTCTGGAGACAGGCTGAGAGAGCTGGGCTGGTTCAGCTTGGAGAAGAGAAGGCTCTGGAGAGACTTTAGGGCAGCTTCCCGTGCCTAAAGGGGCTACAGGAAACCTGAAGAGGGGCTTTGGACAGAGGCCTATAGGGACAGGACAAGGGGGAATGGCTTTAACCTGCCAGAGGGGAGACTGAGATGGGATCTTAGGCAGAAGTTCTTTCCTGTGGGGGTGGTGAGGCGCCGGCACAGGTTGCCCAGAGAAGCTGTGGCTGCCCCATCCCTGGTAGGGTTCAAGGCCAGGCTGGACAGGGCTTGAAGCAACATGGTCTAGTGAAAGGTCTCCCTGCCCATGGCAGGGACTTGGAACTGGATAAGCTTTAAGGTCTCTTCCAACCCAAACCAATCTGTGATTATGATCTTGTGTTTAATGTGCATAACTCGAAAATGACAGTGCTGCATATATGCATGTGTAGAAGCAGATGATGGCTGGGATGTGCAGAAATGCTCCGAAAACACATGGCACTGGGAGAGAAACTCTCCCTTGCTGCAAGCACAACAAGCAAGTTGTGCTTCGGTGGTGCTTGGTCTGTGCAGTCTGGAGAGGACTGTGACAGCCTGAACAATTAATCTGGCTTTCAGTTTCCCTTACTTTTCCTCCTCTCACCAGAAAAGAAGGGCAGGCAGCAGAGCAAGGTTCAAATGTCATATAGGCGTCTGCAGGCTGTGAGCTGAATATGGCTTTTTTGGGCAGGGAGCTCTCTCATCACCTCCTCCTCCTGTGTTATGGGGCTTTATGGTGATTAGATATGTAAGGATGTTGGTAGAATTAATAGAATAAAACATCTTGCTATAATGGACCAATCTTAGGGATAAAACGTTGGTCTTGAACTTTCAAAGAGACATTTGTAATAATAGATCTGTCTGGAGTTGGTTGGCTTTTTCATCAAAGCAGCCACGAGAGGGCAACATGAGCATGAGCACGACAAAGGTGATGCTAAGAAATCGGTAGTGTAAAACGTAACTTGTGAGTCCTGCGCCATTTTTGCAGATTGCCTTGCCTTTAGCTTCTCTACTGGGAGGTGAGGATATGACTTCTCTCTATTCTGCATTTGCCTTGTGCTTTGTGGAGCTACCTAATACCTGCAGGAGGTAATGCGCGACTCTGTCAGGCACAGATTTTCACTTTTCCTTTTAGCACATGCAAAGATTGTGTAAGACTTAGGGACCTGGAGTGGTGGCTTTGCTGCTTCTCCTGGGTTTATACCAGACCTTGAAAAGTGACATACATCTGCCTTTGGAGCCATCTGAAGAGACAGGAATCTCAGCTTCTAAGAAAACAGCCCCGGCTCAGATCTGCGGGCAAAACTATTAAGAGGTGACATTCAACTAAAAAGCAAAAAAAAAAGTTTTATGATTTTAAGAGTGGTGGTGTGATGGCAATTGCCAGAAAATGAGTGCTGCACTTGCTTGGCTAGGAAGTTGAGGGAAGTATCTCCAGTGAGAAAATCTTGGGATGTGTCCAGCTTGGGTGGCTGGCTCTGGAGAGTGGATGAAAGCCAGGCCAAGAAAGAGCAGCTTCCAAAGAGCAGCTTTCGTTGCAGGGCCTGTGTCTACAGACTGAGCAAGAACACACTTGTGGCAAACTGGGTGCTGCCTGAAACCAAAACTGAATCTTAGTTTTGTGTCAGCCTGCAGCAGCTAAACCAACAGGAAAATTCAGTCTTGCATTTACTTCAATGTAAATGAATCTGGTCTTGATCTCCAGTGACAGGAAGGCTTGCTTTCAAATCCCAAAGACAAGCCAAATAGCAGCGGATTTACTCTTGATTGTGTTTTTACTAGTGGCAGCTGAGCTTCCCAAGCTCTGGGAAGAGAGGTCTGTTACTGCACTGCTCCTTCCTAAATACCTGTATACCTACTGCATGAATAGGACACATTAAAGATGAGATTATGTTCCTTCTATCTGGGAAAAAGATTCCTTTGTAGAAAATCTGAAAGCTTGAAGTTCATGCGAGATTGACAAATTATGTGTAAGTAACTGCAAATTATTACCAGGATTTCAAAGAAATTGTTGGAGGTGTCACCCATGGCAGGAAAGTTGGAACTAGACTACCTTTAGGGTCCCTTCCAACCTAAATCATCCTATGGGACCTGCCAGGAATGCCCAGGAGATGGGGAACATGGGTTTGGAGTCTTCCAGATGGACCATCCTGGGTCATGAGGAGCTCTGAAAGAGTGCTACCCTATTATCCATACTATACCTTTCCTATTTCTTGGCAGTAATAAGCCCAGATTATTTATCTTTCCATTTTTGTAGAGCCTTATGTACACTATCTTGTGTCAAGTTGAAAGTCACACCTCAACCAAAGAGGGTGGAAAGCATTAATGAACATAATACACAGCCTCTTCATATCTTAATTATTTGCATGACTATTTCCCTTTGACCTTTCTCTCTGGGCATCTATTTGATGTATTCATGGAAAGAGATGTTTTGCACAGAGGGAGGAAAAATGTTCACCTGTTCAAAAAGCTGCCACCAGGATGCAGATACAAGCAGAGATTCTTTCTCTCATCACCGTATTATTTTCCTGAACACACTGTAATTTCATCAATTTTCCATGCTTATGGTCATGAATGCTTGACATTACCATGTCTTTGCGTTAACAAAAAAGAAATTTCATGGCTAAGATTTCACTAGAAGAATAGGGAAAGCGTGAAAGGCTAGCCAGTGCTACAGTGTCCTTTGTTACACAGCAAGATGGTCTTGTGGAGAAAATTGTATTGTATGTTTTGGTTGTTTATTAGGCACAAATTTATTGCAAACTAGAACCTGTAGAGTTTTACTCTATTTAAACTGTTTGCCAGTTTGCATCTAAGTGGCATTTTGATAGACTTCAAGGTATTGAGTATTAAACGTGGATGCAGCGTTTAAGGCTTTAGGTATTTGGAAGGCACATAAATATTTGCAAAGCTAGATCTCCAGCCAATTTGAACGAATGTAGTGCTATGTCAGTTAATACCATGCAGAGATGTAACTCCTGGACCATTTGCAACCAGTATCCTAACAAACAGGCAGGCAGGTTAAGGATAGATATGGCATCCTTTGGTTGAAAATGTTGATTTCACGTGCCAGAGAGATTTGGCCAAGACCTGAACCCAGAATAAGTAACAGGCTGTTTCTGAGCAACCTTAGAAAACTTCTGACTTCTTGTAACCAAGTTACAAGTTCTTCTTTGGCTTATCTCTGACACAGAGCTGGTGATAATTGTATCATGGTTGCCATTGTGTTTCCCCATGACTCTGTGAAGGGAGTACATTACATTGCATTTGTACTTCATGAAATATATATATATTCTTGCTGGTGGATGTGTTGAGTAAACTAAGCCAAGCTTGGAAAGCTTTCCTGTCCATCTTCACAGAGAATGTGGAAGCTGCAGTAGAGCCTATGGAGCTTTGTTTGCAAGTGGGGACATGATAATACAAAGTTGCTTTCGAAAGCCACCAGCCTTTTCTGTCAAAGGATGGCCAAGACAAATAAACACTTCAATATATCCTTTTTAGAATGTGTTAAGGTTTTTCTTTGCTAAATACTCTTTCAAAAAAAAAAAAAAAAAAAAAAATACACATTTCATATTTGACTGTTGTCTTCCATCACTGAAAAACATCAGTTTAAATAATGCAGACAGTTTTAGGGTGGGGAGTCTAGATGCAATGATTATATTTTCAAGCTTCAGTTGATGCTGTAATTGCCACACAAGTGTCCTCACTTGGACTATGTCATCAACTGATTGGATTGAACAGCAAAGATGTGATGTTGGGTGTTCCTGGCAGAAACTGTATTTAGTTAAATGAGTTATGAGTTGAACTGTGTAATTCTTTTAGCTTTTGATTGAAAGGAGGGACTCCTCTGAATAAGAGAGAAGTGGCAGGTCGAGGGAGGTGGTCCTGCCCCTCTCCTCTGCTCTTGTGAGACCTCACTTGGAGTATTGTGTACAGTTCTGGTGTCCTCAGCGTAAAAAGGACATGGAACTGTTGGAAGAAGTCCAGAGGAGGGCTGTGAGGATGATCATGGGACTGGAGCACCTCCTGTGTGAAGACAGGATGAGAAAGTTGGGGCTGTTCAGCCTGGAGAAGA
>JANRGW010045235.1:0-16570 GCA_024733675.1 Psilopsiagon aymara | reverse complement strand
ATGGGGCAGCCACAGCTTCTCTGGGCACCCTGTGCCAGCGCCTCAGCACCCTCACAGGGAAGAGCTTCTGCCTTACACTTAATCTGCTTGAAATAAGTTTGGAGTTGTAACTGCACATATTTTATAAAGCAGAGTAAAGGGTGGTATATATTTTTGCTCTTGACTCCTAAATAAACTTGTTACTGAGTTGTGTTGTTTTCATGATGCATAGCCCTTATTACCCAGTGAGGTGTAATCTTCAGTGTTTCACATAGGAAAGGCTCTATTTTATAGCAGTGTAACACTTGGATTCAGGTGACTGTCACAGTGCAGTTCTTGCATCCAGACTTGTGCTTCTGCTGCAAAGAAGAGGGTTGGTCTCTGGAGGGGTCTGTATATGACAGGGTTTCCTTGTGAACCTGATGGGGGTTTTGGCCTCTGAGCCTTGCCTGTCTCCCCAGTGCATGGGGGACCAGGACTGGCAGTGTAGGAGCTCTCCCTCCCTGTACTGCCTCCCTGGCCTTTGGTCTTCTCACTTGTGTGGAAATGCACCTTACAGGGAGCCAAGGGCGGGTGTTTGATACCATGGTGGGTATGTATTAGGAGCCATGATAGGGCATTGCATTGCAATGCTTGCCTGCTCCTTGGTGTGGAAGCTGCAAGTCTGGTGATGTGAACACCCCTGTAATGCAGGATGTTTCTAGACATCCATTTCTGATGTGAAATTTGCCTAGTTGCTTACATTATAGGATCCTGGAAGTTTTTGTTGGAAGGGATCTTAAAACTTACCCAGGGATGCCTTCCACTAGAGCAGCTTGCTCCAAGCCTCATCCAGCCTGGCCTTGAATATTGCCAGAGATGGGGTATTACTGTGACTATTTTGTCACTCTGTGGCATGTGTTCTTCCAGGTATGAATTTGTCTGCTTTGTTTTTCAGCAGAAAAGTTCTAAATGTGACGTTTCTTCCCAAAGCCTCAAGCCTCAGAGAAGAAAAGCTGTAGCCCTGTGAGCTTGCAAGGTGGCTTTAGCAATTCCTATCTGCATTCTGATCCATGACAAGTTAATTACACCAATTACACCAGCAACTGAACAGAAGCTCTATAGGAAACTGTTGTAGTTATATTGCAACTTGTGTTACCGTGACTACTTTATCTCTTGATAACTCTGTAATTAACTTGTCACCACTGTTTAATGCTTAACGTATGGAAAGAATCAGTTAATGGCATCACTGAAGGGATAGTAGCCTGCAGGAGAAGCTCCTGCCCTTTGGAAAGGTTATCGGGGTTTCCTTGAATGGCTAATTTAAGCACTTGGGCAGCAGAAGTATGAAGTTTGTTAGGGAAAGTGTGGGTAAGATGGATAGGCTGAACCAGAGAAATGCTGTTTAAACTGATTTCAGTGACAGGGGAAGCTGTTAAAAGAAGCAGTAATGCCAAAAATCCAAAGGAGAACATGTCAAAGACATGGATGATCTTTTTGTAGTGTTCTTTCCCCAATGCCATTATGGTTCTGGCGGAGTGAGGACAGCTGACATGAATTCAACTTCAATGTGCTGGCTGCTGTACCTGCTTGTGCTCTCACCAGTGTGACACTTCCCTGTGAGCAGCATCCCCCTCCTCTGATACAAAGGGTGACATCCTCACTTGTGATGACTGAAAGGTGGTTTCAGCAGTGAGGCTTATTCTGGTGCTGCAAGAGCTTTGTGGGGACAAACTGTAGGTCAGCCTAGGACTAGTGAGCTGTTCTGCTGGGCTGCAGCTCACCCAAGTTAAACTCAGTTGCTGCAGAGAGTGAAGCAAAATAAGCCTCATTGCTTCTATAAATTGAGAGTTTTTAACTAGCTCACAGAACAATACCTTAAATTCTGAACGTGTGAGACTTCTGAATACATCCTGAAGGTGTTGGTGTTCATTCTAATGCTTTTAAAGATTTCCTGCATTACAATAATTTCCTGTTTGCAGTGCTGATGGAGGCAGCAAGTGCCTACCCCAGCCTGCATTGCCCATTCCCAGAAGTTGTTGGCTGGAGCTGAACACACATCCCACCCCTGGCATAACTCGTAAAAGCAAGCACTTGTTAACTCTATTTGTTTTTATTATGGACATCGATCTGCCAGTCGCAATAATGCATTTATGGACATTTTTCTGCAAGCACAGCGCTGGTGGCAGTTTTTACTGACAAATTGAGTCATATGGACAGTAGTTCAAAATAAGCTTACTTTATTGACGGATTGTGCAATTCCCTAGTTTACCCAGTGTTCATAAGAGATCTGGACTTGGGAAGACAATCTAACTAATGGGAAAATGTAGGGCAAAGTTTTAATTTCAGAAGGCTTCAAACCTGTTTGGGAGTGACAGGTTTCAGTGTGTGTTTTGGGTGGGTTTGTGAACTTTCAACTGCTTCATTAATGCCACAGTTAAGAAGCAAAAGGCCTGGTTTGGTCTTCTTACTATAGACTTCTTGAGTGTCTTACCTCTGCTATTAGCTGTGAAGGTTGGTGCTGTTTACATCTGTGCTGGCAAAGCTTGCAGCTGGCTAATTTAGCTGAAGGTAATGAGCAAAACCTGCCTGATGCAAGAGAAATCCTGTGCTAAATTGTCTCCTGCAAGGCAGACACCATCACCCATCACAGGTGTGTTTGGGCCAGCATTGAGTTAAATGCAGCTGGAGGAGCAGCAGCTCTGTAAACCCAGGGCAAACCTCCGCTGAAGTGTTTTCCAGGTGAAGTTTTAAAACTGATAACCTGCTTGGGCAGTCCAGGTTACTGCTTAAAATAGCAAAATGTGTTTGAATGCCAATAAAGCTTGTGTGGCTTTGGAGTTTTGTGGAAATTGAGTAATTGTGAAAGTTTCTGTGGGTGTATGGCACTGTTTTGGTGCTTTTTGCTACTCTTCAAGTTGTTTCCTTAGTTATTAGATCAGCAAAATGAAGGCAGCCTTTCCTGGTGTCTTTCAGGACTAACTGCTATCTGTGTGTTTATACTGTGCCAAATTAAATAGTATAAATCATTTTGGGAATCTTTTCAAGTCACTTGTAAAACTTGGACATGCAGCTGAAATTGTCTCAATGCAATAGAAATTCTGAAGGTGATTCAGAATGGATCTGAGCAAGTCACCTTTAGTCTCAGTGAGGAAGAGGAGTTCACAGATGAAAAGCAGAGGGAAGTCAGAATCTTTGTAAGTGAAATAATAGTAAAATAGCACTACTAACAGAGGGTCTGCAGTCTCGAGCAGCTTGGCAAAGGGGAATAAAAGGTACTTCTGACTCCAAGCTAATGGCAGCCAGAGAAGTATCACTTCAGATTGTGCTGTTAGCTACCCAGTGTGTAGCTGAGCTGTGGGTCTGGCAGTGGGATGCTGGGTTTGGGCTCAGAAACTTTGTGGGTTTTACATTAAAAAAATCCCTCTTATGGCTGAGGAAGTTTGAATCCCACTTTTTGGGGGGATTTATTAAAAATCACTGAAGGCTTTGCCTTGTTGTTATAGTACTCAGTAGCTATGTGGTGTTAGTGCATTGAAGATGAGATGTTAAAGAAATGGGCTTCTGCTCTTATGTGAAGAGTGTGCTTTCAGGTTTTAATCAGATGCCACTTTTTAGTGCATTATGATTAAATTATTGAAATGGGTATTTTAGTAAAGTATATATGAACAGCACAGCCCAACAAAGTCAGACTTGCTTTGTTTTCTGAATCTCATGCCATTTACATGCTTCAAGTGCGAATGTAGCTCCCTCCAGGTAACTGTCAGCAGATAGCAGGTGTTAGTGCTGTCTTGTAAATGTTGCTGTATAATCATCATTCAGTGCTATTTTAATTATCTGACTGCTTTGGATCAGTCAGTACAATGCAGTAATATTATCTTTGGTTGGTTGTACACACATTACGCAGAAGGTCTTTTAATGAGTGAAACTTCCTGATAAACACCTAAAGTATACTTCAGGCCCTGTTAAAAGATTAAGTTTTGTCTTGCATATAAAAAATATAAGATGGAATGTACAGTGTCTGCTATAGGAAGCTGCTTTGGCAGCAGTGGGCAGGCTGTGCTGATAGTGCATCTTCAGGCTGTCAGCAGTGTCCTGGAAAAACACATCACACAACTTCGGTGTCCCTTCATCTTGCTCCATTTGGGTTTAGTGATGTTAGATATAATGTAGGGGGAAAAGGGAAATCATAGAATCAGAGACTGGTTTGGGTTGGAAAGGTCCTTAAGGATTATCCAGTTCCAACCCCCTGGCAGTGTTCAAGGCCAGGCTGGACACAGGGGCTTGGAGCAAGCTGCTCTAGTGGAAGGTGTCCCTGCCCATGGCAGGGGGTTGGAACTGGATGGGCATTATAGTGCCTTCCAACCCAAACCAGGCTGGGGTAAGATTCTATGATACAAAGGACAAGCTGGGTCTACAGCCAGTGTTATGCTTTCAGGAAGTGAATTTGAGGTGCAACAAAGCAAAGTGCTTAATCTGAGATGAAATTTTCTTAAATGCTTGTTTTATTGGTATTTTTTAATGGAACAGTACTCTTTGTATTCACCTGTTGTGAGTTTCACATTGGTGAATGCACATTGCATTCTGTTATTGGCAATACATGTAGCCTGGATTTGAATGTTTTTCCATTGTCTTTTTCTGCAGCTATATTTGATTCCATAGTGCGAGTTTCTAAGAATATGATTAACCTTATGGGTCATCTTATAATGTAATTATTAATGATTGATTCTGTTTATCCTTGAGATCAATATGAGAAGCAAAATGGTCGGGCATATATTTGGGGTTGATTTCTAGCATTCAGTAAACATGATCTTGTGACAAGACTGGTATCGGTTTATTACTCGGAACATGTTTGATGAATCTGAAGTGTGTAATTAGTTTTATATAAAGATGGTGATATGTGGGGTTTTTTACATGACTTATGTTAATATGGCCAATAGTGTTAACATCTCCTGCCACTAATAGTTAGGGTGGGGATGTATAGTAATTGATCTTCCTGGGAGTGCTGTAATGTAAAAACAATTCAGGCTGTTTGAAGTATATTTTACAAGTGTGCATTGGGCCTTTGGGATGTTAGCCTGAAAAACCCAATTGTACAGTTACCATGGGAACCCAATTAGAATAGATTGCTGGAGTTTTTTTTTCAGCCTTTCATCTTGACCAAAAATCTAATGTACTTTAAATGTTTTCATATGGAATTTTAGTCATATACTGACTTGATGTAATAGCTGCTTTTAGATTTCAGTACTGAAACCAGAGTATTGCGTTCTGTGGCTCCTGAGGACTTGTCTTTCAAGGAGAATCTTCCTTTAGTGCTTAAAAGTTGATGAACTGAGAAAAATACTTCTTACGAACCTGAGTTCTTACTGTAGAGCTGCCATCACATGTACTTCTTAGGCTGCAGTCCTATGGAAATAGGAAAGTCTCTTAAAACAGAAACCCATGGGTTTCTGTTCCTGATGATCAACAAAATAGAGCTGAAATTTTTCATGGCCTTGAAAGATCTGATTTTTGATATAACCTCTGACTTTGCTTTACATTTTTGGTTTATTGACATACTCAGATTTGGAATGCTTGCAAGGTGGGTATATGATATATTAGCTTCCTGCACCATCTCATCTCCTGCTGTGCCAGAGCTCCTCTTCAGTACCTGAAGGCATTTGTGTATGTTTCATGTCTCTCAGGGGCATCCTGCTGCCTGGCTGCTTGTCAGTATGGATTCGACCTCAGCACAGCTCTTGTGTGGGAACAGAATCAACCTTAGGGGAACCTCTCAGCTCAATGTGAAAAGAAGCTGGTAGTGTATATATTGACCTCTTCCAACAAGGCAGTCTTTTGCACCTCTTCTTGAGGTGCATCTCTGGAGTGATGTTTTGGACTTACCTAGCCTTCCGACTTACAGCAGTGGTCTTGTATCATTTTCACCTACCTAGCTCCTGGTAGTCTCCTAACCACCATTGGGCATTACTGGCTTTGCTGCAGTTACCTGTCATCAGAGGAGAGTTGTTTGGGACTGGCATATGTCTGAGCTCAACCTGGGCATCAATAGGTCATGAACACTAATCAGTCTGTCTCTTTAATTTGTTCATCTCAGCCACTAACCTCACCGAGGGCTCAGTGGTCCTAAGGGCTTCCTGCAGTGTATTGCCCTGTTCCTTGGGACTTCACGCAGGGAGCTAGCAGTGGTAGTGCTTGTGAGGTGCTGCCGAGTCCTTTTGTAAGAGTGCTTTCTCTTTAATGTTGGAACCTGTTGCCTGCTCTTTTTGAAGCCTAGTTTCTCCACCAGGCACTGCATCCCTCATGAGCTGTATGTGCTTATGCTCAAAGTCAGATTGTATCTCTTGTTCAGAGCATCAAAAGTCCCATTTGTTGAGGACCTTAAACCACTTACAGACGGGTGTAAAATTTTCCTGTGCTGTAAATAGTCTTTGGTCCAGGTCTGAAATGAGCTTCTGGATAAATCAGTTTTTCAAGGCATTTACCCTTCAGGAAAACCCGGAAAAACTCAGTGTTGCTACTGCACACCTCAAAAGTCAAAGCTCCAAACTGATAACAGACATAAATTGCTCTTTTATTTTTAGCTCCATCACAGATATTTTAAGGAGCATTAGTAGGTTGCTCATCTGCCTGACTTGCATATAATAAAGAAATGCGTGATCTTTACAGTGCCCACCTTGCAAGGGTGGGATTGTTAGCATATTTAAATACTTATTGTTCAGGGTCTTAACTTTACATCTTAATCATTTCAAGAGTTTAAAGATTATATATTACTGCTTCATTGTATGCAATTTGGAAGTGGCTGTAAGTGGTGTCATTGCCTTGGACTTAAAGATTTGATGTGTTTGCAAGTCATTGGAAAGCATCAGATGCTCATACCACTTCTTTTAAGAGATTTATCATGTCTTAAGCGGATACAGTTATCCTTTCTTGTGGAGTAGGGAGTTCCCCCACTTAAGTGGAAGAGTTCCCATTGAGTTTGGCTGTGAGTCAGGGCTCTAAAGCTGAGCTTTGTCAGATATCTCCCTGGTGTTAAAAACTGGAATGCATAGAGCA
The DNA here is from genome assembly GCA_024733675.1 of Psilopsiagon aymara. Lineage (NCBI taxonomy): Eukaryota > Metazoa > Chordata > Aves > Psittaciformes > Psittacidae > Psilopsiagon > Psilopsiagon aymara. The sequence continues at coordinate 9,559 of JANRGW010045235.1, read as the reverse complement.
CATCTCAAAGTTCTGATGGTCCTGGAGAAATAGCGCTGAGAAAACGGGGGGGGGAAACTAAGTATATGCCGAGGAAGTAGCAGTCATCCTTTATCTCCAAGGGGAGAGCAAAGACGAACCGGCTGTATTATGTTAATGATATATGAATAATGATACTGTTACATAGTTATAGTGAGATACTGTTATAATTGACACTAATATTTCTGGGTGCTTTCTTAATGTGTTGCAATCTGCACTTTTAAACCCAGAATGTAACTTAGTCACTTGCTTTCTTGGCTTAAAATGTGCTATTTCCTAAATCACAGAAGGCTGTTTACTAAGTGACTCAGAAGTGCATCACTGCCTGTACAAATATTCCTTAAACAAATACTTTAACTTCTAAGGTATTCAAAATATCAGAGTTGTGTAGTGCTGGTTATTGAAGAAATCTTCCTGTGTTGATTTGTTGATTCCTAAGAAGCAGCAGATGACCTATGAACATTAAATATCTGGTTGCTTATAAAAAGAAATGAAGCTCCCTTTTGATACTCTATGCTGAAACTTAGAGCTCATTGAAAAGGCTGATTACAAGAGAAATCACACTACTGGCATATAATTTTTCCTCTGGAATTCAAATTGAATCACCATCTAATGGAGATGCTTTTTCCTTACAGGTGGAGTCCTTTCATCTACCATGGCATCGAGGCATGTTCCAAAAGTGAGTTTCCAATACCATCCCAATGCATTTAGGTGTACACTGGAAGTCCAGCATTACAAAAGAGTTCACGTAATGTAGTTTGGTTTTTTCCCCAGTGTCCAGCAGTCAGTATTAAGAATCCAGCTGACAAGATTGATGCTGCATTGTAAATCTCTGTAGCTCTGTCATGGTTGGTAACAAGCATCACTGGACTTTTCCCCAGCACGTATCTATCTGCCACAGAGCATAAACTAACAGGACAATGGTACATTTTCAGTGTGGTAGCTGCTTCCATTTCCTAATAAATACCTCACTGGAAAACTGGCTTAATTCTAAGGCTTGATGCTTCAATGAGGGAAGTGTGGGCAGTAAGCTTATAGTAAAATAAGACAGCAGGGCTCATTATCACAGCTTTCAGAGCAATTTACCTTGCTAAAGGGAAAGCATCAACACATTTTGAATCAATAACCTTATTCTTCAAATAATTAAAATGAACTTTGAAGGGATGAATACATTTTTCAGTGGAATATCTATTTTTCTAACATTGGTAATGCGCCTCTAGGAAAGTATTTCGAGTACAATCAAACTTGCATATCTAACTATTCCTGTTGGCAACTTGTATCTGTTACAGTGTCTTAATAATGGCATCTCTTGTAGTTTTAATCTGCTTTATGTAATATAATGTGGCTTAGAAAAGGACTGTTTTGGATATTCTGTGTCTTCTGTCCCTCTTTAGAAGATTTTCTTTCTCAAAATGAAATTTTTAAAATGGAATTGTTGAGGAAGGAATTTAGGAAAAAAAAATCTTACTTTCTCCTTTAAAACAGTCATCTGTTTAGTTACATCTGTATCTCTTACAGTTGCAAACATCTTTTAGCAGGTACCTGGAATAACAGCAAGGAAATAGTTGATTATCTTCTGCACAACCAGGCATGGTAGGAAGAGTCACTGGTTCCCTGTCACAGGGGGGAAAGCTAGGTGTGATATAGCTGGCAAGTGACATGAAACTAGTAATTTATTATCTAACCTTCTCATTTCTCCCACTCATTTCTAGTTGAAAGGTGAAGCATTAGCTGTTAGAGGTTTCCCCTTTCTATATGTGGGAAAGCAGAAGGTTTAAGGGAAAGCACATGAACTCTCACAGCCCCATCTGCAGACACAGCCTGGGCTCCTCTGGTCCTTCTTCCCCCCATTCTGGACACATATTGAATATGTATGTAATGTAGCTCATGGTTCTTTAGTGATATTTATAGTGTGTGATTAGTTTACAGGTTCACTCTGAGCACAACCATACGCTGGTTGACACAATATATGCCTGGCATATGGCTTTTGCAGGAATCAATTATCACCAATGTAATGTGCTGAACAGTTTATAAGCAGGTTGCTAGAAAATGGGTTCTGAAAGCAGCCAGACCTGGAACAGGCTTCTCAGGGAAGTGGTGGAATCACCATCCCTGGAATGTGGATGAGGCCCTTAGTGACATGGGTTAGTGGTGGCCTTGGCAGTGCTGGAGTAAAGGTTGGACCTGATGATCTTAAAGTTCTTTTTCAACATGGTTGACTCTGTGACTGTTTTTTTTCCATCGTCACTCTGTGTCTCGCACTCAATCCCTGCTTTTGTTGTGACCAAGGGTGCATGTTGGGTTTGTGTGGAAGAGGCTGAAATATGGCTGTTCTGTGTGCTCACACACATCAGGGATGATTCTGTGTTTCAGAGGTTTTGGGGTTTGTGGTGGTCTGACAATGTGGCGATTTTTCTATATCATAAGAAATTTAATTTGAAATGTAATTCTGTTCCTCTCTGGGTTTCTTGTAGTTATTAAATTGAAACTTGGTAAATACATTTTTGTACTAACTGTGATGCTTCACTCTCTGTTAATACAGAGAAACACTTGTCCATGCTGTCCTGAATCAAACACATTGATAACGATAGGAAAATTCAGATGTGCGTGCCAAGGCTATAATGTTGTGGGTTTGTAGGAGTCTTTGACACTCCTTTTGCCTGTATTTGTTTTCCTTCAGATGCATTTGAATTTTTAGTGAATTCTTCATACATAGTTTGTGGCTTCATTTGTTGGGAGCTGTTTTACTCACTGGAAATGTCAATGAATTTCTTTCCTTGAACACAATTCAGATTTCTGGAGTCTCCTTCAGCTTAAGGAGCACTATTAATGGTTTTGTTCATATTGCTTAGATTTATTTGGTTATTATGCTCTGGCTCCTGCTCTTCAGGTATAGCCGGTTTGGTATTACAAGGGATGATGGATTATACAGGAAAGTTTCTTTTGAAGCACTCCTGATATTGTGCAATGCACTTGGGGGTCAGCTACACTTGACTGATGCATGATTTATCCAATGTCCCTGCCACTTTCGGAGATAAAGCTGCTATTTTATCAAAAATGCCAGCAAGTGTGATTTAGAATTTATACCCCTCCTTTTTCAAATAATTGTTCTGAGTACTTTCTGGCATGGCAATAAAATGATAAAGGTAATTGCACACAAATGTGAGCTAGCACCAAAATACAATAAAATTAACCTGAATTAGCTTGACTTGTCGATGAGAAGTATTTATGAAATGTATTTTTGCAATAAGGGAGACTGATATTATAGCTGGGAGGTGAGTTATTGCCTTAATGTAATACTGTTTGAAATTTAAAAAAGAGACTGTTACAGTTGAGGGTGATTGTGCCTTTGAAATTAAGTTGAAGTGATTCTTATAATTGGCAGCAATAATGCATTGGGAAGGTAATATCTTTTATTGTGTTATGCCTAGTTGCATTATCTTTTATTTAGCTGGTCCTGACTTCAGCGCTGTGGAGAACACAAGAAGGAGCAGATCAAGAATTCTGTGGTTTTAGGTGATAAGTGTTTGCTAACATTAGTGATTCTTGTTCTTGGGCAGCTTTAGCCCATTTTCAGTTCTGGATCTGATACAAGTCTCATTTGATTAAAATTTCATCTCTTTTCTATAGTAGTTGCTATATATTTACATACACAGCTGAGCCCTGTAAAGCAGTGACTTCAGTCTTGCTATATCATGGATGCATTATTTTAGCTTTGAAAAAATCAACCACTTCGTATTAAGCAAAAAGACTGACAATTACATGCTTCTTATTCTGTGTAATGTTAATTCCAGTGTATAAACTGGGCAGGAAACTTCTCTCTGCTCTGGAATTGTTTGTGGTACATAAATTCTCTTCTCTTGAAGCACTAGCAGCTGTTTGTCATTTGGAAGGTAAAAACATAGATGATTAATCAAGGTATCGGTATGCCCCATCCCTGGCTGTGTTCAAGGCCAGGTCGGATGGGGCTTGGAGCAACCTGCTCTAGTGGAAGGTGTCTTTGCCTCTGGTAGGGGTTGGAGCTGAATGAGCTTTAAGGCCCGTTCCCATCCAAACCAGTCTGATTCTGTGGTATTAACAGGAGGAAGCTTTTTGACTTCTGTTTTGATGACATATTGATTATATGGATCCTGTATTTTCCCAGTCCTTATGTTTTTTCTATTCTAGAACAGAGTGTAAGAAATGCTTTTCTCATCTAAGATGAGCTATATAAGGTTGGAAAATGACCCTCTGCACTGCAGTGTAAGTGCACACATGCATTAGCTTTACTATTAATATCCCTTCCCATATTCTTAACGTACAATGGATTGTTTCCTTTTAAATAAACATGCAGAAACCAGTAAAACAAATACAGGAAGTTTTAAGCTGTTAAGGAGATGTTGAGAGAACTATAATTCAATGAAACCTGTGGATGCATGAACCACTGGCATGTGTAAGCTACTGGGGGCTGTGCCAAATGGGGGGCTGTGGTCCACCTTGTAACTCATTGTACATCAGTGATATGTTGACCTTTACACTTCAGAGCAGACAGAGTTTTAGTGAAGTCATCCCTGCTCTACTGCTTTTGAGTTGTTAAGAGACAGATGCATCCAACTTCTCATTTCGTATGATGGTCCCTGATTGGTTTTGCCTTGACAAATACCACTGATGTGATTTGGTAAGGAGTTTGTTATGAGAAGGATGTGAATGTGAACTTACTGGATCAGGAAGAGTGACTGCAGTGAGATGACTGAAATGAAGCAGCAAATTGCCAAACCAGTTCAGGTGCCTGTGAAGTGTTCCCCTTAAATTTAAATCCAATATTTCAAGCTTTCATTGAATTCTAATTCAAAACTTGAATCAATAACAAGCAGGTTTGAGAGCACTGTGATACTCAAAAGAAGGACACTTAAAGACTTCAGGACTGGTATTTCCTGTAATTAGGATGAAGAAGCAACTTCCCTGGCGTTTATTGATCATCCTCTCAAACTCAACAAATTCCTGCTATTGCTTTTTGGCGAGTCACTAATATGGCATTGTAGAAACAGGACAAGCGCTTGAGAATTACAGCTCATATGGTAGTTTCCTAATGCAGATATGTCAGAACATGGGTGTGATGAGTCTTTAGGATATATTTGTGGGAAAAATAAGAAGTTGGTGCATTGTCACACCTTTAATAGAATCCCAGACCTGTTTGGATTGAAAGGGACCTTAAAGCTCCTCCAGCTCCAACCCCTGCCATGGGCAGGGACACCTTCCACTGGAGCAGGTTCCTCTAAGCCCCTGTGTCCAACCTGGCCTTGAGCACTGTCAGGGATGGGGCAGCCACAGCTTCTCTGGGCACCCTGTGCCAGCGCCTCAGCAGCCTCACAGGGAAGAAATTCTGCCTAAGGTCTCATGTGAACTTCCCCTGTTTCAGTTTGAACCACCACCCTTTGTCCTGTCACTACAGTCCTTAATGAAGGCCCTTCTCCAGCATCCTTGTGGCCTCCTTCATATACTGGAAGCTGCTCTAAGTTTTCTATGCAGCTGCTTCTCTCCAGGCTGAGATGCCCCAGTGATCTCAGCCTGTCTCCAGAGCAGAGGTGCTTCAGCCCCTGATCATCCTCCTGACCTCCTATGGACTTGCCCCAACAGCTTCCTGTCCTTTGGGGGGGGGTTCACTGGCATGAGCACTGTCCAAGTGAAACAATCCTCAAACTGTGGTGATATTGCTGAATAAATACATCCAGAAATTCAGCTTTTACAGTTAAGAAACTGGTGTATGCTACCAATGGGTGTAGTTCTATTTGGGATCCTTTCAAACAATAGGTGCTGACAATTACTTTTGGTTTTTGAAGCCAATATGTAGTTATATCCTAGCCCAAGATACGAGCTAGATTGTGTGAGAACCCTAATATGGCATCTGGGTGGCTTCCTTAATTTTAAATAACAGCACATACCACAGTGTGGAAGGCTTAAGTAGAGCATTCTCAGATGTGCATCAGTGTTTAGTGTAGTAATGGTAGAAATCTGGCCTTTTCTGGCTTTGACAAGTGTTAAGTGAAAGAGAGGTGGGAAGTATAGTGCAGTTTCCTCATAGTTGTATTTACACTGTCAGATAGCTCAGCAATTAGCCCTTTCTGTTAATCTGAGAGGATCAAGACACCCATTTCTTGGAGGCAAATGTGTCATCTCACTGATAAATGCGCTTGGAGTCTCTTGGTTTGAGAACTAAAATTGCAGTGTATGTGAGGACATGTTAGTTCAGGTTTAGTGCTTGAATTTGTTGCTTTTGCCTTGATTCTGGGAAATATTCATGTAGAAATCAGAAGGATTTCCATTTGAAGTTCAGCCACATGCTAAAGCTTAATGGAAATTCCCTGTTAAATCACATGCAGGTGGTGGCAGAGGGGATTATCATTAACATTTTGATATGGCAGGGTGGGTTTGTATTGTTGCTAAAGCAGAGTGAAGGAAATAGGAAAACCTGTAGAGGAAGATCCATCAGCGATAGGGCACTGGCTCCTTCCTGGTGGGCAGGATTCATGTGCTCTGTAATGCTGAGGGGAAAACATGTGACAAGGTGACATCTTCAGTGACCACAGCCTTCAGGCAGAACTTGTTTTAAGACGATTTCTGATACCCTGGGTGTGGGCTGAATGGGTGCAGATGCATCTGTAGGCAGTACTGTTGCATTTTCCCAGTTTGAATCTGAGGTCCGTGAGTATGTAACACTCTCCACATGTGGGATACTTAAGGGAGCACAGGGAAAAGTTGTGATGTTCATGAAGGCATTCTGCATTCTTTGTCCCCTTCCATTCACTAACAGTTACCTGGGGCATGGTGCTGCAGTGTAGAGAGTGTCAGGAGGTTTCCTCCTGCCTTGTCTTCTGGCAAATACAAACCTTTTGGGAGAACATCAAGCATGCAGACACCTTGCCATGGATTTTCTCTTTTTTTTTAGTAATTCTTGAGATTTGTTTGCAATACTTTATACATTCCCCATTATGGGTCTGAATTTGATTCTAAGGTCTCAAACCAAACTACAGTGGAATTTTTTGGGGGGGGTTGAAGACACTGGTGCATGGTATCCAGAGAAGCTGTGGCTGCCCCATCCGTGGCAGTGTTCAAGGCCAGGTTGGACACAGGGGCTTGGAGCACCCTGCTCCAGTGGAAGGTGTCCCTGTCCGTGGCAGGGGTTGGAGCTGGAGGAGCTTTAAGGTCCTTTCCAGCCTAAACCATATACAATTGTGTTTTTCAGCTTGCAAGAGGACAGCAAAGCAAGTAAATAAAACAGGAAGTGCCAAAGCATCCCCATGGACTGCATCATTAGCTCCCTGCTCTGACAATATGCTGAAGAGCAATAAAGGAGACACCTGCAGGAAAAAGTACAATGCACGGCTCCATCCTACATCCCTTAGAACAACACTTTGTACATTTCATCACTCTCCATCGATATCTGGCTTCCCAAGAAGAAAAAGAAGAAAGGAACAGAAAGGGAAAGAGAAAATAGAAGAGAAGGCTGCGTGGAGACCTCAGAGCAGCCTTCCAGTATCTGAAGGGGGCCTATAGGGATGCTGGGGAGGGACTTTTCATTAGGGACTGTGGTGACAGGACAAGGGATAACGGGTTCAAACTTAAACAGGGGAAGCTGAGATCGGATATAAGGAAGAAGTTCTTTACTGTGAGGGTGCTGAGGCACTGGAATGGATTGCCCAGGGAAGTTGTGAATGCTCCATCGCTGGCGGTGTTCAAGGCCAGGCTGGACAGAGCCTTGGGTGGCATGGTTTAGTGGGAGGTGTCCCTGCCCATGGCAGAGGGGTTGGAAGTGGATGAGCTTAAGGTCCTTTCCAACCCAAACTATTCTGTGATTCGCCTGAGGACATTTATCTGCTCTCCCACTTCACCCTACAGACACTGCCCATGTCTTCACCATACACAGCCTCATCTGTGCAACAGCACTGGCAACCTGAGAGGTGCAGAGGAAGAAAAACGGCATTTAATGAAAAACCATAGCATGAAGATGCTGCCAATCAATGCCCTGTGCGCAACAGCATTTCATGCAAAGATAAATCCATTTGCAGAAGTTCAAATAATTGAGCAAATGCATTAAAATTCGTAGTTTTACCATCCTTGAGTGCTCAACCCCCCCCCCAAGAAACCACTGTGGAAGCTAAGTGCTCAGCCAAACCGATTATTTCAAATCCATAGAAAGCACTGACTCAGAGCACAACGCTCCAGACAAGCAGTACCCAACTCATCAGACTGTTTGTAGCTGTATTTCACATATGCTGAGCAGTGGCACTCCTGCATCTCTGCTCACTAGAGGTGCTTGGAGATGCCACGCATTTCCCAAGCAGCAAAATCTCCTTATTTCATTTCCATATGAACCTCTCCAAAACTTCAGAATGGAAGAGCATCCCTAATACTAGTTTTTATTAGAGGACAGCTCCATTTTACAGTGACTTGGATTCCCACGTGGCTCCAAAATGCCATGTTTGTCATTAGAAATAACATCCAAACCCGTTTTCCTTAGTTCATTCATAGCAAGAGGTGCTTCTTTGCGGGTGAACTTTCAGCCTGCTTCAGCAAGCAGAACTGCCTCACTTCTCCCACAGACTGCCTCGTCCCTTTTACATTATTCATACTCCAAACTGCTATTTCCCTGCATTAAGCAAACAAGAACAAAATAACCAGGGTTTCAGTGTCAGCTTTATGTCTTCAAGGAGGTGAAAACGCTGTCGATGGATTTCCTCCTCAAGCAAAACGTCTACTGGACCAACAGCCTGCTGTAATTAAGGTTAGAAACCTCAATTAAAAGAGAGAATCCAGCTTTTGCTATGTTGCTTCTTCCCATGACAGAACCGCTGCTCCCATATGTGATGTGTGAACTCCAGGCTGCTGCCAGACAACAAGTATCACACAAATATGCAATGACAGGGATTATTAAACATCATTCTGTGTTTAAAACCTCAACACACTGCAGCAGGAGTTTCTTAAAGATGCTGGACCAACATGCAAAGAATTGGAGATGGATAAGAAGTAATTAGAGAGGCAACTCCCATTCGTGGCCTGGCTGTCAGCCCAGTCCTCAGGGCATTTGTCATGGCCTGCAGCTTTCACTGCTCTATATTGACAGATGGGGAGAGGAATAAAAAAGCAAGAAAAATGCTTTATCCAGGACCTTTTCCATATTAATTAAAGACCTGGTGATGAGACAGAAACAACAAATCAAATCACCTCAGGCAACAAGTTTTTGCCTATGGAGCATCCTCAAATGATAGCAGGAACTGGCAAATGAAAGCATTTCTTGCTCCTGGGAAACTTACTGGGATTTGCCCACGTTCAGAGAAGCTGCACTTATTCTGGTCTGCATATAGGAAAAAACAAAGACTCACAGAATGGTTTAGGTTGGAAGGGACCTAAAAGTTCATCCAGTTCCAACCCCTGCCACAGGCAGGGACACCATCCACTGGAGCAGGATGCTCCAAGCCACATCCAACCTGGCCTTGGGCACTGCCAGGGATGGGGCAGCCACAGCTTCTCTGGGCACCCTGTGCCAGTGCCTCAGCACCCTCAC
>JANRGW010045231.1:0-16293 GCA_024733675.1 Psilopsiagon aymara | reverse complement strand
ACACAGGGGCTTGGAGCAACTGCTCTATGGAAGGTGTCCCTGCCCGTGGCAGGGGTTGGAGCTGGAGGAGCTTTAAACCCCAAATCACGCTATGAATTGACTGCCAGTGTAGCACTTGAAGTGTACGAGGTGTGGGTAGTTGGGAGGGTGCCAAATTTCAGGTACTTTTAAGACTTCCCCGTTCATTTAAAAGCAGGTGTTGCTCTTAGTTATGTCAGATGAAATGTCACTACTACAGATTTACACAAGGAGAGTTGAGAGTAGGCTCTGGCTGCCCATTCATCATCACACTGTTTGGCTCTCACAGGGCACGCTCTGTTGATGAGAGAGAAATGCCAGTGTCTATGAGGTCAGAAGTACACCAGCTCAGCTCTGAAATGTCAGTGAAAACTCACCTTTCCCTGGATTGTTTCCATGTGGAAACTGAAGGGTTTTTCTTGTTTAACAGGCTCTAAATCTCCTTGAAAAGGTTGTATTGCAATTAATTACAATGCAAGCAAACAATGAAGAGCAATCTAAATCCATCACTAGAGTTTGCTCTATTTTTATTGTTATGGCATTTTGAAGTGAAGTAAAAGAGATTATTTGCAAAGCAGGTGCTCAAATGGAAGTGAATGAGGAGAGTGCCAAGTGGACAGTCAGGGCTGTGTAGCTGTACCGGAGCAACCTTCCTAAGGTCTCTCTTGCTTTTCTCTATTTGGAAACTTCTCTTAAAAAGCATATTCTGTCTCCTGGTAGGATGTACCAGAAGGAATTGGAGGATCTCTTTGAGGTTTGCCTTAACTTTGTTTTGGAGGATTTTCCATTTCCCCAACTTCTGCTATCTGTGGGTTTCAGCCCAAATGAGTTTGGTTGATGTCTGAAGGCCTCGTCTCTCAATTGCTTGGCCAAGGGTGTGATTTGAGAAGATCCAGTTTTTGAGATTAGAGATTCTGATTTGAGGAAAACCAGCACCAGATGTCAAAACACACCAAGGCGAGTGTAGTGGGAGTAGCCCTTGGAACACTCTGATCCTCAGTCTGTGCTCTGGCATGTGGGCAAGGAGTAGATAGCAATAGCAGAACGAATGCAGGGCTGGACACTGTGCTGTACAACATTCCTTTGCTCATTGGGAATACGTAACCGTGGTTCTGCAAACTCTCCTTCAAGATGCAGAAGCTCGTTCCTGATGAAAATATACGGGTTTTAATAATATATGTAATTTTTTAGCAAAGATTTGTACACATATATAGGTGTGTACATTATGTATGTATGTATGTATCTATCTGTCTATCTATCTAATCTATAAAAGTAGCGGAGTAGATTCTTCTGTGATGGAAACTAACACATCACCTTCAGGTGAGGAATTTTTGCTGGATTGCAGAAGGGAGGAAGCTCCTGTTACGACCAAGAGATTTAACTAAGGCTGCCTAATCCTTGTGGAGAGAGGCATTTGCTCTCCTACCTTAAGAGGAGAAAAGTTCTCAGATTGCCATGGTTGGATGGTTTCTCTTCCTGAATCCTGCTGAAGAAGCAGATTTTTGCCATAAGCAGGGTGGAACATCAAAATCTCCTTCTCTGAGAGAAAGGCCGTTGTATTAATCAGGTTCTCCCTGAGTCCTACTTCTATGTTCCCTTCTCTGGGCACCCTGTGCCAGCACCTCAGCACCCTCACAGGGAGCAACTCCTGCAACAGTATATTCAATCCTTACCTGTGTCTGGTTATAACAGGACAGAATATATTTTACTTGATGGGTTGAGATCAACACACTTCTAATTCGGAGAACAAAAAGGGGGAAAATTGCACTACAGACCCCCAGACAGCAACAAAACATCTGTCTCTGAAGGGGATTCTCTGCCCTTAAAAAAGAGTATCTTTTATTCAAGTCTTTTGTTGTAATTCTGGGGAATTTGAACTGAAGATCAAGAGAGGCTTTTTTTCTTAGCAACTACCTCTGGCTCAGCATTACTGCTGCTATTTAATTAGCATAGACTCACTCTGTTTACTCCTACCAGCACCTGGGGTGCCTTCACTGTTGCTGAGTTATGGAGCCATCTCCCACCTGGAGAAATGTCAGTTCCCACTGAAATCAGTGCAGTGGTGCCAGTTCAGGTGAGCTGAGACCCGCTTGCTTCTGCTGCATAGGCACTGCTGGAATGTGGACACTTACTGGAGCGAGGCTAGTGAAGAGCCACGGAGGTGGTAAGAGCCTGGAGCATCTTTCCAATGAGGAGAGGCTGTTTAGCTTGGGAAGGAGCAGGCTCAGAGGGGATCTAAATGAATGTATGAATACCTGATGGGAAGGAATGAGAAGCTGGAGACTCAGTGGAGCCCGGAGGCAGGACCAGAGCCAATGAGCACAAACTGAAGCACATCAAATGTCCTCTGAGCACAAGAAAATGATTTTTTACTTGAGGGGATCTGAGCACTGGAACAGGCTGCATAGAGAGGTTGTGAAGTGCCACCCATGGAGATACCCAAACCTGGCTGGTCACAGTCCTCCTCCAGCTGTCTCTGCTTGATGCCCTCCATGGGCTTTGGAGCACATGGTCTTGAGGTCCCTTCCAATATCAGCTGTTCCATGATTCTGATGCTGTCAGCTTTTCCCCTCTCCTGGATTTGGCTGTGAATGCAGGAGTGACAGTTTTCCTTTCCTTGGGTAAAAATACATAGGAAAGAAACTCGTAATCAGGAGGGTTAAAGCCACTAAGGACCGAGATAATATTCTGGCATGAACTGCCAGTTGTAATTTAAATCTAAGAGCTTCTATGAGTTGATTTGAAAAATGTCTAAAAGTATTGACATGGCATTTCTGAGCCATCTCCCCAAGCTCTTCTTGTCTTGGTTTTGTAGCTTATAGATGTACAAAAAGGCAGAGGTATGTTCCTTTAAAACAAAGGTTGTTCTAGTTGAGATTACTTAAGTGTTAGGAGATGAGTCACAAATTTCAGTTCTATTTCTGATGTAGCTTCCTATAGATTATCTGTCTCCATAGCACTGATAAGGCCTTTTAAATTGCAGCATTAATTGACCTAGTGATTTGAGGTGCTTCCTACAAAAGCAGTTTTCTTTCCAAGGAGCATCGTCAGTGTCTTGTCCAACACACATAGAGGAAAAGTCACAGTTTGATGTAGAGCAATGCTGAAATGCTAAAAAAATTGGTGTTTGTTGAGTTTCCCAAATCCAGAGCATTTCAGAGCACATTTCAGTGCTATGTTGCTAGCAGGCTGAGTGAGCACTGCTGGAAGTCTGTAGTTAATGTGCCAGTGGAAACCTTCCATTTCTGGTTCATCTCATGACAAAACACAGTGGAAGCAGGGGACCTCAGCTCTTCATGTGTTGTGCTTAATTTCATGGCACCACCTTGTAAAGGAGATCCTCGTTCAGATTCCAACTCTCACTCTTACTGTTGTAGAGATGCAAGAAAATCTGGCTGGGGCAAGAGATTTGTCATCAGAGAAATTGATGTGTAGATACTTGAGATTATGGAAGGTGTCAGTGAGGGCTGCCTCAAGATGCTCATACATCTTCCTGGAAAGTGTTAAGTGATTTCAGTTCGGTGCCTTTAGATCAATGTGCCCAACCTCCTAAAGCATTAATAAGACTATTTCTATCATGTGGATGGGAACTCATCAAACCCACTTTGGCTATCTCACAGCTGGTAGCATGTGGATCCTTTCCTGACCAGGTTCTCTGTCTGTTCGTAGTGTAGAACTGCATGCATGCCTCTGAGTTTATTCCTGAAGTTATCACACTTGGAAGTAGGGCATCTGTTTCTGAAATTAGGGGATTTCCTAAGCTATTGGGCAAATGTCAGAACTTAATTCTTTCTTTCTGTGAAATATTGATTCTTTATTTGCTTTAATTAATTCATTACTTGTCACTGAAAGTTCACAATAACATCTGGTGTCATCATGACATGATGTCATGAGAACACTTCACATGGCACATGGATGTCATGGAGATGAAAGACACAGTCTTACCTTCGTTTCATTTTGATATATTTGAAACCAGTAAAGGTAAATTGATACATTTTGCCTTATTTCTGTAGGTCAAAGTTTCTCCTACTTGAGCTCATAGGAAACATCTTGACAGTCTGAATCAGGAAGCACCAGACACCTTGTGAGTAAATTGGAGGAGTAGCTATTTTCAGCTGTAGGAATGTCACCGCAGTCTAACACATGGGTGTTAAAACATCTGCTCCTCTAATAAGTTCACTGAGTATTTCAGTTTTCTACATGACTTGAAGTGCTCAGACATGCTACACTGTGCACGCTACAGCTGGAACAGGGTAAAATCATAGCAAATGGACTAAATGAGTTTTCAAACTCAGGCTCGATTCTGACATCGCTCTGAGACCTGGAAATACTGTTTTGCAGTAGAACTGTGGTTCAGTGACCTCAAACAACATCCTCCAGGCATTCAACAAGAAGTTCTGAGCAGGGATAATCTGATATTAAATGTGTTGACCTTCCTGAAACGTAATGGCATCTGAGATACTAATTAATGCTTAGGTTACTTTTCTTGTGCCCGGTACTGTATTCATGACTGTTGTCTGTGTTTGGGAACATGCACATCACTATTTTCTGTAAATCACAAAATGCTTAAAACACCATTGTTGGAGTATAAATTTCAGATGAGATTATGGGAAGTTTTACTGCCCTTTTTCCTTAACAGTGGATATCAATTGCTTTTAGGCAGATATGGAGAGGAGATAGAGGTGAGCTCTGAGGCGGAAGCTGTTCCCTGTGAGGGTGCTGAGCGCTGGCACAGGGTGCCCAGAGAAGCTGTGGCTGCCCCATCCCTCCAGTGTTCAAGGCCAGGTTGGACACAGGGGCTTGGAGCAACTGCTCTATGGAAGGCGTCCCTGCCCATGGCAGGGGTTGGGGCTGGAGGAGCTTTAAGATCCCTTCAACTCAAACCATTCTCTCACTCTATGGTGTCTCCACAGAAGACTCCATAACCTCCTGGGAAACCTCTGCCCTCACACTAAAAAGCCATTGTCTGGTGTTCAGATGGCATTTCAGGTGTCATGTGCTGCAGTCCCTTAATCGTCATCCAGAAAGCCCATATCTGTGTCGTGATGGGGAGCCTGGAACAGGGCAGGGCCCTCTTGGTGCAGCAGCACCGATACCAGGGGAGCAATCACCTCCTGTGACACATGAGGAGGCTGAGAACTCTCATTATACAAATAAGGATGGCAAACAACTTAAACATGACTAAAAATGAGGGGAAATAAGTGATTTAGAATGCTTGCATCTTAATGTTTATGGTTACTTATTAACATGTAAATGTACTTTTTAAAGTAGATGTTTATGTACTTTTGAAAGTAAATGTTTACATGCAAAATTCCATCCTTGATTTCCTCTGAGTGTAGGAACGGAGGCTCTGGCTGTGAGTCATCTTTAGTCATCGCAGCGGCTGACATTTCTATTTGGAAAGGGCAAATCCTGCACACTCAGGTGGAGGGGACTGGCCAGTGTGAATGTTTGATTGACTGAGGGAGTGTTTCAGAACTGGAGAAGAAGAAGAAAGGAGTGTTTTCTGTTTGCCTCCTCTCTATTTGACATCACCATCTCATGCAGTAACCTTCAGTGCCAGACTGGCGTGTTTCCTCTAGAAATAAAGGCCAGGCCAGGCTTCTTTGTAGGTATTTCAGCTTCCCCTGTAATGCAAACACTCCGCATTTGAATGGGCTGCTCCTGTACAGATGCAACAGCTTAAGATGTGATAAAACTGTGGGTTTGAATTTGGCTGCTGCCCATGTACATAAAGCAGGAAAAGGATTTGGTACCGTTTTCCTTATGGAAATGCAAGGGAGCTGTGGTTCCTTAGTTATGTCATACTGCAGATCCTTCAACCGGCTGCCAAATTTCAGGTGTGTGTCTGTATACTGATGGGTCTTTAAAAGAAAAAAGTAATTCAAGCAACTTTCCAGAAAGCACTTGTTGGAAGCCAATAGGAACTTCTTTATCTGGCAGGCTGACATCTGTTATAACCATCCTCTGACTGCAGAAGACAGGTTCTTCATCAGTTAAGTAATACCTCTTTCTATCTTAGAAAGTGGCAAAATGAAATCCTTTTCTAATGATTCTGTTCATTATAAATTGATGCTCACAAATCTCACTGTAGTGGTTCAGCAGCTGCCATCCTCATCTGTAGAAATGTTCCAACTCAACGAGCCTCTCTGCTTTTTGGTTACCTGTTTATGTCTATTTATTTGTGACTCAGCTTGCAACTAACCTGAACTAGTAAACCCTAAATAAAGATTCAATAGCCCCGATTCAGCACTGTGCTGCTCTGGTACCTGTACCGAGGAGTTTGGATGAGCTCTGTGGTGCTGGTGTGCCACTGAAGGAGCACTGCCAGGTTCCTTTCTGCCAGTTCCTTCAGTCCCCTTCAACCTGGTGAATAGATGAGAGGAAACAGAGCTTGAAATACTGTGGGTAAGGAAGTAAATGTGATGTTTCATGTGATAGGGTCTGTTCCCACTTTTCTCTTGGGTATTTTCATCCATTCTTGCGGACGAGCCCTTTACATGGGATAATTTCTATGCACTGTGTGCAAAACCATTTTCATGTCATTTCTCCCAAAATCCCTCCAATCTACTGTATTCACAGTAAGCAGCTGATTATGTTTGACTTGTCTGGTTTAAACAACCACAGCAGTTCTGTTCTAACCTTCCAAACTGAAGCCAGGAAGTGGTCAGAGAGGTGCATTTGTTTCTACCAGCCCCTTCCTTTGGGGTTCGCCTGTGCTGTGAATCAGATTGCAGAGCTTTTGGAGTGATACTGCACAGTTTGAGTGAGACCCCCAAATGTTACCCAGAAGGACAGGGCTCTCGTTATGGTTTTGTGAGATTTGACAGGGTGTTTTGCTCCTGAATTGTTGGACATCAGGAGAAGAAGGCAGGGAAGCGAGTGACCTGTCTCCATCTTTACCAGAAACCGGTGGCAAACTTTCTCTTACTATTTTCCTGTTGGCTTTATAATAGTTCTAGCTGCAGCAAGCAAATTTGGGAGGGAAGGGAAGGGGATCTTTATTTTGTTATGATAAACCAGAAACAAGTCCAGGTGCATGAGCAGAAATGTCTGTTCTGTACAACTTGGCAAAAGATTTCAGTGTTAGAATTGTCATACTTGCTCTTTCCTTAATGCCAGTGTCAGTTCAGCGTAACCTAAGGAAGTTCAGGAGCACTGCTCCTGTGATATACGGAACATTTAGACTGGGATGTGGTCAGTATAGCAGAGGGAGGACGAAGGGAAGGACTTGTTGAATTCTATTGTTGATCTCCAGTTTCGTCAGCGGAGTGCAGGACTGATGTGTGATGGGTGTCTAATTTGATAGGACTAAACCAAGAGAAATGTGTCAGAGATCGCTTTGAACAAAAAGGCAAGAATTTAATTAATTTCTGACTAATTTTAAATTCAATTTACAAGCTTTCATCAAATTTCTCTCAACTGGCGTGAAGAAATGGTTTTGCTGAATGGCCATTGAAGGCATTATTATAGTTAGCATAACTGGGATTTGCTGAAGGCATTTCATGAAGTGGATGTCATTGGGGGAGAGGCATAGATCTCAGATTCACACCGCCTTACTAAACAATAATGGCTTTGTTTGGGCTATAGGATACCAGCATTCTTTCCACACAGATTTCCTGTCTTCAGAAGATTTCTCCAATTCAAAAGCTTTAAAGTCAAAGCAGTTCCAGCCTGCTTTTGGCAGCTGTCAACAACCAAGAGCTCTAACCTCAAAATGTTGTCTTAAAGACTGAACTGTCAGATGAGCAAGATGAGGCCAGTGATCACCTGAACCACACACAAAGGACAACTTCATAACTAATAGGACTAAACTTCATAAACAGTAGGGCTAAAATTCATAAAAGGAGGGAAAAATGTAAAATATACATAGAGATTTTGGGTTTTTTTGTGTTTTTTTTGTTTGTTTTTTCTTTGTTTCAGAGCTTTAATCTGGAGAGTAAAGAGAGTAACTACATAACGTGTTGGAAATAACTATCTACAAATGTGGTTTAAACCCACCAAACACTCAGAGGTAGAAGCTGTCAGGTTTCTGACAACAAACAGGTAGCAAGCTTGTTAAAGCCCTGTTGCATCATAGAATCCCAGATTGGTTTGGTTTGGGAGGGACCTTAAAGCTCATCCTGTTCCAACCCCTTGCTGCAGGCAAGGGCACCTTCCACAAGAGCAGCTTGCTCCAAGGGCTGTCCAACACGGCCTTTTTGTTACATATATATATACATGTATATATATATACACAATTCTACAGGACACCATAACCGGGGTTGCTGACGTCTTTCTGTTCCATTTCCGAGGAGCATAATATTGCAGATATTTTTTGCGTCTTTTGGAAAAGCAGAATGTGGTTTTTCTCCAAGAAAAGTCCCCATGCTGCTGCATCATGTAAGGAAAGTGGACGCCTGATGAAAAGCAGAGCTTAACATGACCTTCATCTGAATGCTCCTCCCCAGTCTTAGATATTGTAAGTTTATGAACTGAATTCCTGAAAGAAAGCCTATGAATAAACCAAATCATTGAACCTTTGAGCCATTGAAGCTGAGGAGTAGTGAGCCTGCAGTCAAGCTCTTGCTCCAAACCAGGCTTGCTTTGATCTTGCCTATGCTGATCATCTTTCTGAGCATCTCTGGCGTGAAGATTGCTTGAGCTCTCATTGTGGAGACCTTTTCCTTCTCTTCAGTGAGAATTTCCTGCGCTACCTGTGCTTTTTACCTTGGCATTTTCGTGTGCAGCTCCATGAAGAAGCTGGGTCTGTCCTCTCTGCAGTCCCCCAATAAGTAGGTGAAGAGAGCAGTTAAATCTCTGTTAGCTTCTCCTTCATGTCATGCTCCAGACCCCTGACTACACTGTCTTTTTGATTCAGGGCAGCCCAAGAAGCTTCAGTGCATTGAAGGCTCAAAGCAGAGAAGCCATTTCACACATCACTTTTTATTCCTGTATTTCCCTTTTAATTCAGGTGAAAGAAACAGAGTTAGTTTAAATGACAGCATTTTACAACTTTTCTTTAAACCTTACATAGCCAGGTAAGGTGCAAACAGGTTCTACAAGGTTGAATCTGATTTTGATGACTTCATAACAGTTTCCATTGCCTCTTCTGAATTTCCTTATTCTTAGACTTGTCTATTCCTCCAAGCTCTTACCTATAAGTGAGCATGTTGGCACAGAAGAAAGTGGGTATAAATAGCCTCTGGATGAATTTAGGCCAGTTATTAATAGTCATATGAAACACAGAGCAAGTGAAGTTTCTGTCAGAACATTCCAAGAGGACTTGCCAGGAGCAAGACACCACTTGGCCAGAGGTGGAGTTAGAAGAGTTTAGGTAGGAGGTTAAGTGATGTGGTTGTAAAACCCTCGTAAGGCGTCATAATTCACCAGAGAAGTTCCTTCCCATCCTCTGCTCCTCTGCCTCTCTGTTTTTATTCGTTAAGAACAGTAGCATAGACTGTGAGGGTGTTGTTCATCTTTCTGATCCCATCTGTTTTCCTTGGTGGGAGGGAGAAATGGGACTCATTCCAAGCTGTTCCAAATGTTTTTTCCTCATTCAGCCTGAAATTCAGATGTTCATGTTCAGTTTCTAATGCGGTTCAGTGGCACTTAGAGTGCTGTACTCTGGGCAGGCCTGATCCATATGTCACTTGACCCAACAAGGCTGTAATCACCTCTTTACGGAGATAAGAGGGCTGAGGCAGTCGCTCTGAAATCAAAGGATGGCGGTTCATCAGTAAAGCTCATTGCCTTCTTTTGCTGGATTTATAATTCCTTCTTTCTTATGTATTGACTAAATGCTTTCCTTGAAGCTTTTGTTCAGCTTCTGTCCCAGTTCTGTACTACCTGTCTGTTCTACTTGTCCTCTCTGCAATCATCCTTGCCACTGGTGATTTTTCCTGCATCTCCTGATCCTTTCATGTCCCACTCCAAATTCTCTTCATTTTCTCCTCCACTAAAACACCAGGCAGTGTCCTGTTATTTCGTGTTCTCTCACCCGTCATCATGGCTGTGCTCATATTTTGCTCAATGCCTTTGTTTTCAACAGGCACTGACAGTCTGAGCACAGTGATACTCTCTTTTTCTTCCCTACCAGTCTGCAGTTATATGCCTTCATATCAGAACCTCTCCAAAAGCCAGGCTGAGAACCTGGCTCTGCAGCTCATGCCTGGAAAGTGCTTCCCAGTACTTTTCCCTGGCTTTTTCAGTCTCTTCTGCAGAAGTTTTCTGCAAGTGCCTCTCTTGAATGACAACACTGTGTAAAACTGTCAAACCCAATATAGCTGCATGCTGGAAATGCTGTGCATTGAAAGTCCTCACAGCAGCTACAGTTAAATGCTGCTCTTTGTGTGCGTAGCCACAAGCAGTAGCAACTCCATTGACATTGGCTCAGTCCCTCCAGTCTCCTGACAGTGGAGGTTTATCCTCACTTGCCAGTCAATAGGTGCAATTAAATAACTTGGATGTTACAACAATTACATTGTTCCTTGCAAATTAAGTCCTGACAGGATATTTTTTTTTCCTTTTTTCAGGCCATGAAGGGACTGAATTTTCAGTCTGCTCTTGTAGAACTTCAAGAAAGACAGCATGTGTGTAATTAGATATTACCAGGATTGTCACCTTCTAAGAGCTGACTACATCTAGTAAATCAGTAGATGCATGATTTTTTGTGTATGTGCAGTGTTTGGTAACCACCCAGTGCTAAGGACTTTGAAGTACATGGTGGAATCATGCAATGGTTTGTGTTGGAAGGGACCTTAAAGCTCCTCCGGCTCCAACCCCTGCCACGGGCAGGGACACCTTCCATAGAGCAGTTGCTCCAAGCCCCTGTGTCCAACCTGGCCTTGAACACTGCAGGGATGGGGCAGCCACAGCTTCTCTGGGCACCCTGTGTCAGCGCCTCAGCACCCTCACAGAGAGCAACTTCTGCCTTATATCTAATCCCAGTCTGCCCTGTTTGAATCCGTTACCCCTTGTCCTGTCACTACACTTGCCTTGAGTTCTGTAGCTGGAGGCCGCAGCTTCCCAGGCTGGGAGTGATGGTAGGACTGGCTGGGGACTCTTCTCCAAGGAGAATGTTCCTATGGTGTCACCCAAGCTGGAAAGAAAAAGGGGTAGCTATTGCAAGAGGTAATGCTTTGTAGTAAAAAAGTGTGCAAAGAAGTAAAAGAACTGCTTGTTAGGTCAATGTAATTCTTGATTATGATTGCTGTAGTTGTTTTTGAAGTCCTTGCTAAAGGAAGTTGTCCATAAGTGTGATGGAGGTCATCAAACTTAAGGTCCAAGACCTTGACTTTCTTCATTCTTGGTGTTTATGTTATCCTCCAACTCATTGAGGAGACATCTTTAGTTTAACATGTCTGTGCAGGGCCCTCAAAGAAAGTGTGCTTCTGTTGAATGGTAGAAGCCTTCCTTCCAAAGCAAAGCAGGGGAGGGCACTGGCATCTGCACCAGTGTGAGGATCAGGAGCTGCTCTTCAGGTGGGCACCACATATGGCTGGGATGGTGAATGCTCCATCCCTGGCAGGGGTCAAGGCCAGGCTGGACAGAGCCTCGGGCGATATGGTCAAGTGTGAGGCTCCCCTGCCTATGGCAGGGGGTTGGAACTGGATGATCTTAGGATCCTCTCCAACCCAAACTATTGTATGATTCTATGTTCTGTGGTGAGCATACAGGAATAGGGAACTGGATGATCTTGCACAGGTCTGCAGGGTGTGTGCTCGCTCACAGAGTCAAGTGTATCTGTAGTCCTTGCGGCACTCCAGTGATTCTGAATTGCTTGACGTTGTGGGAGCACTCCAAGCTCGGTCTCTTTGAAACTCAAGAGCCTCGGTGTTATCTGAAGCACAGCTTCAGTATAAAATCAGGGCAAACAGCATCCTCCTCTCCTGGTTCCAAACACCAGGATGTGTTGTTACACACAGTCAGCTCACAGGGCGGGGGGAGACAGAGGAATCAGTGCAGGCAGGAGAGCCCAGCAGCCCTGAATGCGCTTTCCCACTAACACTGAGAAGCAACAAAATAAGATTTCAGGCCATGAATGTCCCGTCATTGAGAAAGGGGAGTTTAGAAATAGCCCCAAAGATAAAGGAGGGCATTTATCCCCACGATTGTTTGGCAGAAAAAGCGATTTACATAGTCTGCTGATGGTCAATCAGGAACATGCTGCAAGGGGCCTGCTGGTTGTCTCAGACAGAGCTGACGGTTTTGCTGTTCGAGTTTTGTTTCAACTTAATGAAGTACTTTGCCTGTGCCCAGGCGCTGAGGGGAAGGTTTGTAAACTCCTTGCCTTTGTTGGGGTGACTGAAGTATTTTTTTCTTCCTTTGAACCAGACATTTTTGTTTCTTTGCCGTGGATGAAGGGTACGTTTACTGTAAAAAAAGAGTAAGAAGACAAAAAAAAGAAGAAGAAAAAGGCTGTAAACCTGGTTTGCATCTTGAGTCCTGAAAACACCGTTTTTTAATGCAGGGGAAGAGGGGAGCCTTAGGAAAGGCAGGAGGCAGGGATGGAGGGCGAGGGGGTGGGGAGCTGGAGATTTATGGCCCTTTGACGTGAGTTTTTCTGCCAAGCATCCTGCCTGGGTGCTGTGGGCTGAGGCGGCAGCTGGACCGGGTCTGGGACCTGCACCTCTTGGAGGACCCAGTGGGAACAAAGCTGTAAGTGCAGGTCCTGCCACCTCCATCCCATCTCCAGTATGGTTTTGGAGCCAGTGACCTGGACCTCCTGGTGTCAGTGAGATTACACCCACCTCTGCTGATGCGGATGTTTAGCTTGAAATCATCACACGACCTGAGGTTTTTGAGGTTGGGGTTTTTTTTTGCCTTGATGTGGAAACGGCTGTTGCTGTTTGATATCAGCCTGCTCTGGAACACAACAGCCTGCCCGTGCTCAAAGAGAGAGGGACGCATCAGCAGCCCGAATCCTGCCCAGCAATACAATAATAATTGAAGATATTTAAAAATGTATGTATCTTCCATCTTTCCCATATGGGCTCCTTAGGCAACATGACCTTATGTGGCCATTATCTGACCTCTCTTACACTTGGATTACTCGGTACAAAGCAAATTTATGGTTGTTTATTCTCTCCTCCTATCAGCTATTAGTGCCTAATCATATGGTCTATCGATCAAGTGATTAATCGCCTGCCTAAAGAGGCAGCAGGTCCCGGGGAATGCTGCACTGCACCAGCCTGAACTTCAACCTCTTATACAAACCGGCAGAGTAAAGGCATTAGTCACTGCCTGAAGCTTGGGTTGGTATGCCGCGGGAACGCCGGGAGGTAAAGCCCCCGGCTTTCTTCAGCAGCCCACTTTGTATTTCCCTTTCTTAATGGATAAAACTCCACCTAGCTGAGCGAGCATACAGTTGTAAATGGGATGATTTCCAATGCATGCAATAAATAATGATCAAAGAGGAAAATATGTGGGCCTTATTACAACAGTGCCCGCTAGTGCTGCTATAATTAAGGGTCTGTCAGTATTTCTATTATAAACCCTTATTTTCAAGGGTTTATAACTCGGCCATAAAATTTTGCTCTGGCTGAGACTTGGCATAAAACGTCCCAGCATGTGACTGGTTTTTCTTGTTACCAAATTGTTAAAAAGCTAGCGCTCAGCCCCGTTGCAGTTATAACAACATCCCTGCACCTTTGTGTTTCAGAACTACTCTTACTTCTTAAACAAGCAGCTTACTATTAAAATGAAATTAGCATTCAAAAATCAAAAGTGTGCGCCGAGGCTCTCTGCTCTTTATTTCAACTCAGCCTTAGAAAGACAAAGCCACAAACCAGGCTCTTTCTTTCCCTCGGGATTGTTTAGCTGGAATTGTTGTTTTCATCATTTTGCTGTTCCAGGGTGCCCGGAGAAGCTGTGGCTGCCCCATCCCTGGCAGTGCTCAAGGCCAGGTTGGATGGGGCTTGGAGCAAGCTGCTCTAGTGGAAGGTGTCCCTGCCCATGGCGAGGGTTGGAACTGGATGAGCTTTAAGGTCTCTTCCAACCCAAACCAGGCTGGGATTCTAGGATTCTGTGCCCTTCTGTATGTGGTTGAGTTGATGGCACCCATGCTGTTGCCATCAGCCAGCATCTTCGAAGGGTCTTTTTGGGTGTGGGCCTTGGGCTTGGTCCCAGCCCTGCCTGGCTTTGCAAGGCTCGCCAGTTCCATGGCAGGTACGTGCTTAAAGCAGCAGTTATTAAAAGCAGTGGGTTGATTTCAGCCATCAGTGGTTCTCTATAAATCCAGAGCAACTGTTACCAGAGGACACGGGTGCTTAGTATGCTTCCACTTGGCCGCAGTGCTGAACTGCCTTAAGTGAATTTATTCATCTCTCAGTGATCCATGCACATTAACTCCTGCTAATGAGAACTGTGGCTTTGTCGAAAGGTGGAATCTGGAGTTCATTTGGAGTGAAGCTGAGGGAATTTCACTCTAGAAACACATACTAGGTTTTAAAAACATGTTGTTGCCATACCTGTACCTCCCTGGTTTCAACAGGAGCACATTCCATTTCCAGAAACGTGTCCTTGATGTGTTAGCAAAGGACAGCAAGTTGGCTCCAAAAGATGCAGCCGCTTAAAAACGTTGATTCTCCCAGGACAATACGCCAAAATGCAAAAATAA
The DNA here is from genome assembly GCA_024733675.1 of Psilopsiagon aymara. Lineage (NCBI taxonomy): Eukaryota > Metazoa > Chordata > Aves > Psittaciformes > Psittacidae > Psilopsiagon > Psilopsiagon aymara. The sequence continues at coordinate 1,676 of JANRGW010045231.1, read as the reverse complement.
ATTAAACATAAGCAGATGCTGTGCCTCCTTTCCATTTTTGGCTAGCACATCCCATTATGGGACTACTAGTGGGACAACTGAGAGTGACTGACATTTACTCAAACTTAAGGCCTTATTGCACTGCCCTGGCAGAAGTCAGAAAGATCCAGGTTTATGCCTGTGTTAAACCTGAATGTTTCCATGGCTTCTTAAGGCATGTGTTGCATCAAGGTAGTTTTTTGTTCTGTGCCCGTTTGATACTATTTCTCTCTTTTTACTCTGTTTCTTAACATCAGTTTGGATATTCCAAGGAGCACAAGGGAAATAGGGACCCAACTCCCATTGAAAATCCAAACCTCAACAAAACCCCTCGAGTTCCTACCCTGGCAGGGATCCTGTGCTCAGCTCTTTCCATTTCCAGAAAAATCATTGAGCTGAGGCTAAGAACACTCCTCTCGTGTCTGTTGAGTGTATTGTCTGAATATAAACACAGTGATTCTGGAGCAGGGAAAGAGCTTGCATCTGAAATGGGTTTACACTGGCTAAGAACTTGGGCTTCCACACTCGACTTCTGACACTACTTGGAAGTAAACACTGAGCTGAACTATGTGGTGATTTAAAGGGTGGTTTAAGATGCGGTTACCAGGCAGTTGCTCTTAGGGTGAGTATCACAAGGTCTGATGTTTTCCTTAAGGTTCTAGGTAGCCAAAGATTTCCATGTGCATCTCAGCACATAGGAGAAAAAAAAGCAAGCAGAAGGGAAAAGAGGAAAGCTCGAGTTTCTGACTCTTGAGAGAAGCCTGAAAATGTTCCTTGTCTTCACTTTAATGGTTCAGAAAGCAGAAGGCAAAGAGAAAAAAAGGAGTTTGAAAATGACATGATTTTTGAGATGTGACATATGCTTTTCCTGGGCTCCGGGTTGGCAGGAGGAATTGCATGGTGGGTGCAGCCCCGCCAGAAAGCAGGTGCTGGAACCGAAACCAGCCGCGCTTCCTCCTTTTCAGCAGAGTCGGATCCATCCACTCGCTTTTCCTTACTCCTGTGCCTCCCTGTGCACATTTGCTGCAGGTTCTGCACGGAAGATATAAGAAATAGTTCTGGTATGTGCCCTAAAATTATCATGTTGCTTGAACATAGGTTGAGATGAGAGCCCTGAGGCTACGGATGGGCTAATGCTCTTACCCTGCGTTGACTGGGCATACGTAGGGTTGTGTGTCATAGAGCTGCAGGAGGGCCAAAAAATCTCGGGACAGAAATAAACACATCTGCTGGGCAACCCGAAACGCTCACTTTTATGTGTGGCAGGCCAAAAAGCGTGGGTGAGCAGTTTCCAGGATGACGGTGGTGGCCCGGGTGCTCCTCCAGCTTGGCACAGCATGGAGTTGGATGGGAAGCTGGGTTCCCAGGGAACACCAAACAGGCTGTGCCAGCCACCACAGGGTCGTTTCTTCTCCAGACGGGGGTTTGGCTGATGTAGCAGCACGTGTGTATCCTTCAACACACTGTGCTGAGCTGGAGGGGCTCCACAGCGATGGTCCTTGGTGCCTTTTGTCCCTTTCCTCCAGGTCTTCAGGACTCTTCATCAGGGACTGTAGTGATAGGACAAGGAGTCAAACAGGAGAGACTGAGATGAGCTCTGAGGCAGAAGCTCTTCCCTGGGAGGGTGCTGAGGCGCTGGCACAGGGTGCCCAGAGAAG
>JANRGW010045228.1:0-17410 GCA_024733675.1 Psilopsiagon aymara | reverse complement strand
TGCTCCATCCCTGGCAGTGTTCAAGGCCGGGTTGGACATAGCCTTGGGTGGCATGGTTTAGTGGGAGGTGTCCCTGCTCATGGCAGGGGGGTTGGAACTGGGTGATCTTAAGGTCCTTTCCATCCTAAATATTCTATGATTCTATGGAATGGATTTCTGCAGCTGAGACCTTCAGCTCTAGTGTCACAGGTAGGCAGGGCACAGCTAGGATTATGAGTGGAAAGCGAGGAAGTGCAGCACATTTTGACAGCTTTCAAAATGTGTTTCAAGATCTGATGTGTTTCAAGATCTGATGCTACTTGCTGTAATGACAGGCCAGGCTAAAAATGTGCTTTTCCCAAGAAGGGAAATATACAGTGAGTGTCTCTGCTACAACCCAGTTAAGTGTCCTTTCCAGGAGTGTCCTACCACATGAACACGTGCTCCAAACTGGGTGATGGCAAGGGCAAATGGCCAATTGCTGTTGAAACATTTAACTTTCTGTTGCTCTCAATTATTTTGTTTAAGCAGAGTCAAAGCAGCAAAATATCTGATTTGTATTCGGGGATATATGGGCTTTTTTACACCCCAAAGCAGTTGAACAAGAACACGAAGCACGAAGATATAAGGAAAGAGAAGTAGAACACACCAATTTCGGTGAAACCGGGGAAATCGGTCTAAGTCCTGCATAAATACACTGGCAGGAGCAAGCCCCATCCTGGATCCAAGAAGATGACTAAAGATAGAAATGCCTATTCTCTCTTTTAATATTACAGTCAGTAGTATTTAAAATCAAAGCAGCATTTTGGTTTACAATCTCCTATGGTTACAGAGAGGTGCTTTTTTATCCTGATCTGTGCTTGTCTCTCCCCTACTCTGCAACAGAAAAATTATGTATATTAAAAGTATACTTCTAAATCCAAGTTTTCAAATTTCAAATTTCTCACTGTGTAACCAAATGCTGCAAGATCTCAGATCTTGGAAATAAGGGTCAGAGACTTGGAGGTTTTCCCACCCTTAACACTTACATTCACAAATGCTTCTCAGTGTAAGATTCTGAGAAGTGGTCGGACTAATTTTCCTTTGTTTGTTTATCTGTGTTGACACTGTGGCCAGCTAGCTCTGGAAATAAGAATGAGCTTTTTCCATTATAATACAGAAGGAACTGTACTTTTCATACAGCTTCAAGTAAGATAGGGCTATCTATCACTTTTGCAGCTGAGATGCATCAAGTTGCTGCAACTTTCAACTTGGATCATCTTTCCCTCCCTGAAATCCATTATGGAGTTCATTTAAATTATTTCAGCAAACAGGGATGGCACTGGTGATGCTTCCATTGATAAAAGTGTACCTTGGAGCATGAGCCAGGTTGCACACATATGGAATCAAGCATATGGACCCCTATGGAAGATGAAATTCTGCCTCAGCAAAGTTAATGGCAAATCTCCTGACTGCAGTATAGTCAGGCTTTCTGTCTATCATTCCAGAGAATGCAATAGGAAGTAGCAGCAAAAATAATAAATTGTACAGTCCCCAAATGTAATGGATTACACTGCATGGTGGCAAACTTGAGATCTTCACATGACCAATTGCTTAGAATCAAAAGATTACCCCTATTCTTCAGATCTCATGCAAAGTTCAGGTTTGAAAAGGCATTTTGATGAGAATAGCATAGCAATACGTTGAATCTTGAGAATAAATATATAAATAATTTCTAAAAGTGCTCTGATCATTGCCAATTTCACTCACATGTGCGATGACAGCACTCTTTTTTTCGGTCTATAGCCAAGGCCCTTGAAATCACAGACCTTAGAAGCTGCCCTGTGATTTATGCCACTGGTGCAGGCAATGCAGGCAGCAAGCTAGAAATGTTCCCTGCCCTGCATGTGTGGATACTTAAGTGGCATGGTAAAAGGGCTGCTTAATTTCCCAGGGGGATGAACAAAGCAGAGATGAAAGCACAGAGCGTGGTCTCTGCCCTGCAGCCCTTGTTTGCCTTAAGTTCCTGATCATACTTCTCTGAACTTCTAGCATGGAGCTTTTTAGGATGAGAAGTCCTAAAGCTGTGTAGAAGCTCTGTTCCTCTCTGCCTTTGTCACTAGACGCCCATTCAGACTGGCTTTCCATTTCCTCATTTCCAGATTTTGTTACATCAACATCAGGAGAGCACAGGCAATCACTGGGGGGTTCAATCTTCTTCAATGGCTGAACCAAATAATGAGAGGCACATGTATTCCTACAGTGAAGGTCTTCCCAACCCTCCCTAAGTAATAGATGTCAGCATCAATATACCACTTCTCCCTGCTATGGCTCAGCAGCATTTATGATAGGTTTCCTTTTTAACTGTGCTTTTATTTTTCCAATTTCCTGCTCTTAGAATCTTGTCCAGTAAATTCCATGTTTGGGGTTTATAGACTTTTTGATCATAGTCCTTAGAAGATAATTCTTTCGGGATGTCACAGGCGTGGAGGAGCTCAAAAGAATAACCATTGTTGACAAGATCTTTGACCGCGGACAAGTGTTCCTCATTAAGAACAGGTTCTATTTTCTGCTTAGAAAAACAAACTTCCTGCACACTCTAGTTACAACGACATGGCCTTATTTTTATGAGCACATGTTTATGTTTGAAGCCAGCAAGGGGCTTAGTCCTTCTCTGGCCTTTTATCATGCCCGTGGTTACTTTCCCTTGCCCTTGCAGAACTTAGAGAAACTCCTCTCATCAACCCTTGACCTAGAGCAACACAAAAATACATTAAAAATAATCCTGTGTGGTTGCTGTAGACTAGCACAGACTGCAGGGTCTACCATAACTCCACATCAGAATGAGGACTAGAGTCATCCCGTCCACCTTTGGTTCTCTCTGCCTCTGTCCTTGCCTTGCTTTATTAATAGTAATTCCTGGCTCTTCTGTGTACATCACCTTGCACCACTTATACCGATGCAGACCTAATGCCTCAAGCAATAGCATTACCCAGGAATGCCATGGCAGAGCTCTAAATAGAGCCTGACTCTCCTGGGTCTTATTTGAATAGTATTTTGCTCTTCTTAGTGCCATCTTTACCAGCCTCCCCAGCTGAAACTTGGCATAGCTGACTGCAAAGAGCTGGCATGCAGGAGCCATCCAACTGACATGAATGGAGTTGTTGGAAGGCTTAAAACCAATCATCCATATAAGTTACCTGATGTCACACAGGGGAAAGACATTGGAAATCTAAAGACTTCAGTCATTTCTGGCATAAATCCTGGCAGAAGCCAGGATTCAGTAGACATTAAAGCACGTACTTAATTAAAACATCTAACTTATCCCATCCCTGGTCAATAAGTCAGGTAAAAATGTGTTTAACTTCCTTTCTCTGCAGTGCCATCAGAAATTGCTGCTAGCTGCTTCACTACCCAGGGCTAAGTACCCCACACAACTTCTGCCTGGGTTGTGGTGTTGTTTCCAGCAGAAATGAAGATTTATGGACACACTGCAATGGGAAGACTCTGATTCCCAGCCATGCTGGCTGTATTCTCTCCCAGTTGTGTCAGCTGCCTCACCTCTGCATCTGTAAGCCTGGCCACTTCCTCCTTGCTATCTTCCTTACACACTCGTGTGTTTTCAGGAAGGACTCAGCTCCTCTTGGAAAGGATGCCTTTTTTTCCTCTTTATTTTCCATAAATCCTCCTCTAAGTGCCCTGTGATACAGACATAGGGCCTGGAAGGGAACTTATACTGATGAAATTTCAGTTTACTCTTACAGCTTCAGAACAGTTAAGGATGGTCACAGGTTTTACTTGCACCCAGCTAAAACCCACCATTATTTCTTCTTAATCTTTTGTCAAGGACAAAGAGAAGGCAATGCGGAACAGGAAGGAGGCAGAGCACATTTACATCATCTCTATTTGATAGCTTTAAACAAGGCTTTTGTCACATTTAAAGCCCACATTCATGCGTTCACTTTGCCTTTTGCAAAAAAACATTGAAATAACAGAACTTCCCATGGGATGACATTTCCATGTTTGGAGCAGCTCTACAGCAATGTGTACCTCAAAGGGGCATTGTGAGCCTGAATTAATGACAGCCCACCCTCACAACACGAGGTGCTCTGTGGCCCCAGCCCAGCAAAGCACTTGAAGTACATCTCTCACCAGTTTCGGCAAGCCCCTAGGTTCAAAGTTAGGTATGTGCCTAAGTGCTGTGCTGCAGCAAGGTCAAAGGAGGCAGCACCTCCCAGTCTGAGCCCTCCCCTCTAGAGCATCTTGAGGTCTTCAGAAAAGAGACAGTGCCATATCAAAGAGGCAAATGTTTGCATACAGAGCTGCACGTAAACCTTAAAATGCAACCGTGTGAGCCTCCATAGATTTGATGTGCACCCACTTGCTCTTTTGTTTCTCTTCCCTGTGACAGACAGACATGTTGTCAGGGGTCAAAGCACACATCCCTCTCTGCCCATGGGCTCAGGAGCCTATTTAAGATCAGCCCAGGGCTACGAGCCCTAGTCTAAGTTCTGTTATAGGAGTGCTGGTTTTCAGATCAGTTAGAGCCACAACTGTTCCATCACTGTAGATCCTGCCTGCGTATTTGGGGCCCTCATTCACAGGAGGCTGAGTGAGTTACTGCTCAGTACTGCCTCCTATAATAGCCAGAGGAGCACAACTATGGGGCTGTAAGAGGTCTGGGAAAGCGATAGTAGCTTCTTTTCCCCTTGGATGCCATAAAAGTGAATGGTGTCTGCATAGATGACGTAATGTGCTCTTGATTTCTTTCTGGGTTAGAAGAAACTGTGCTACCTCCTTCAATAACAAAAGCAGTTTGCTGAAGTACTTGTTAAATGCCTTTTGAGAAACAAGTTTTGGAACTGCCTGAATTCACCTTTGAATCTATAGTGCAGCCCATCCTTGACAGTATGACTGTGCATCTTCATAGTGATGGTGACACTGAGCTGTACTAGATAGACTAGAAAGAGGAACTGGCCTTGATTGCTGAATTGCAGTTTTAAATGGAGCATTGACCCAATATTCCCACATCACCCAAGAAGCTGATGGAGGAAGGCCACAGAGATGCCCTGAGGGCTAGGGAAGCTCTGCTCTGAAGACAGGCTGAGAGAGCCGGGCAGGCTCAGCCTGGATAAAAGAAGACCTCAAGGAGGCCTTGGAGCAGCTCCAGTGCCTAAAGGAGCCAACAAAAAATCTGGAGCGGGGCTTTTGAAAAGGGCCCGTAGTGACAGGATAAGGGGGAATGGCTTTAACCTGCCAGAGGGGAGATTGAGATCAGACATTAGGAAGGAATTCTTCCCTGTGAGGGTGCTGAGGCGCTGGCACAGGGTGCCCAGAGAAGCTGTGGCTGCCCCATCCCTGGCAGCTTTCAAGGCCAGGCTGGACACAGGGGCTTGGAGCAACCCCGTGGCAGGGGATTGGAACTGGATGAGCTTTAACGCCGCTTCCAAACCATTCTGTGATTCTATGATCCTGGTCCTGCTCTCTGTTGATTTCCTGATGTAGCATAATTTGAATAAAGTCAGGAAAAAACTACCAAAATGCCAAATCCAAGAGGAGCACCTGCAAGTCAGCAAATCCAAAGCAGGGATCCCCGGGCTGCGGACAGCAGAGGGAGCCGGAGCCCCGAGCTGGGCACGGCTTTGGTATAAAACAGCCCTGGCAACTGCAGCGCTTCCCGCTTCCTTTCGTTTATGCAGAGACACGCAATCCGCATTAACTGCTGTACCAGGGCTCTGCTAAAGCTGCCTTGCCGATGTATGTTGCTTAACTTCAGTCAGTACTGGCAAAAAAAAGTGGCATTAAACTGAATACTGAGTCATGTAATAGTCACATTCAGTCACATTCAGTTACAGACTGTAATGTCTCAAACATGGGCTGCAAGACATGATCATCGCATAAACGACAGAACAGTAAATGCTGTGGACAAGAATGGCTTTCCATGTGTTTACCTGGAAGCATCGAGGAATTTCAGAGTGTTGAGGCCAACAAAGCTGTTTTAAAGAATAATTCATGCAATTTGGTCACCTTTTGTACTAGGCTCAGTTTTGTTTAACCTCGCTGGAGCTTAGCACATCACTCCAAACCAGAACTCTTTCCTGCCAAGTAGGTTGTACAGCTTGGTATGGTTGCTAACTTAGAAGGCTCAATGCCTGGTCAGAGTAAATAATGGGAAGAGTGAAAATAGGGAAGTTATAAGGCTAAGCTCTGCCTCCAATGTATCAGCCACTAGCTACTTGTGTTGCTCCAATTTATAAGCTTCTAGCGCTGCGCAGCGTTTTTTCTTCCCCTCCAGTCACAATATCAGCACTAATGACTGTTACCCAGAAAAAGTGGGACAGAAGGTAACTGCTGTCTCACTTTGGGATGGTGACTGATAGCCCTCATCCTTTCGGTCTTTAAACCAGCAAACCTTTGCAAGATTGATTAACAAAATCGTTCTTTCCTGACAGGCATGTGAAACTCCTTGGCTACTTTGCTAACTTTGAGGGAACACAGGACACAGAAGACAAGAGTGGTCACAAATCCTCTCTGCTCCTCAGCTATGGATACAGAGCCACGTATCACCCTTTACATGGGGCTGACATAGACGGGCTACTGTGTGTTATGTGTTTGCAAAGAGAAACGATGGCCACAGCTCTGTGGTCACATTCGTGACTCTTCCTCTGTGCCCTTCAAGTTTATTCCTCAATGCTCAGCAGCATACAAGTCTCCAGCTATAATGGCATTTGCAGGCGAGTTAGAGCATAGATCTCCTATGACAGCAATGGCAGCATGGTATTTGTGGTACTAGAAAGAGACAAAGTTACGTGCAGCTGAGCCGCCAAGGTGGGACTCTTGTATGTCTTGAGGTTTTTCCTCCCACTGACCAGGCTGGGTGACTGTTCAAAGCAGTGGTAACCTCCTGATCCTACTTGCAGCCTTCACTGAAGACTTTGTTTCCCCTCTTGCAGGACCAAGAAGAACACAAATGTCTGAGCCTTGTCTGGAGCAGCATGAGGGGCACTGTTCTCCCTTGTGCAGCTCTTCCTATGCTGGCAGACAGCTCCTCCCCAGTGCATTAATGCACTTCTCAAACCTCTAAAAACCTTGTTTTGCCAAATGCTAAAAGGTTGAGGGGAGGTGAGATGTGGGTGCTTGTACAGAGCAACATCTCCAGCAGTGAGTGCACAGGGTGACTGCACTTTTCAGTTATATCATCCAGATCAATAGATTGAACTTGATAGAACCTGCCTCCTTGGTAGAAGTCTCTTTTAAATGTGCACATCCCTTTTTGCAGCTGAAACCATCTATTGATATCTGGATGGTCTCCATGGCCTAATGCCTTGCTTCTGGGTAGCCAGGGCACTGCGCAGCACTTGCTTCCTTCATAGATGTTTGGCAGCCTGCGTCAATGATACAGCCCCTAATACAGTCTCATTGATTGCTGGTACCAAATATACCAGCAACTTGCTCAGCTTTTCTTGATGAATTTTTTGTAATCAAGCCCCATCTCTTAATCCTGTTTAATCAATTTTTATTGTCCATAGGGCAGAGCTGTTTGTGGGCAGGTATAACTCAGATGATATTGAAGAACCCTGGGAGCATGAATCAAAGGGAAGACAAGACCCTGGGTGTGAAGAAGCTCCTTTTCGTCCTACTAAAATCTTAACATTGTTTAGTAACAAAATATTTAATGTATCTATATTTAAAGAAACATCTTTGAAATGAGAGCAATAAACAGCTGCTGATGGCTGAAGATATTAAGTGTAGCTGGGCATTCACTCCATCTGAAAAGCAATTTATTGTGAGTATATTTCAAAATGGTGGAGATTATTGCTACGATACATCTAACCATAATGGCAAAGGGAAAAACATACCCTCTCAAGAGCTGTGAAAGGGCTTCGTGATCAGTGTGTCAGTTTCCCTGCTGAGCTCACAGTCATCTATGGCTCTGCTGAATAAGCTGAGCATGGCTAAAGCAAAGAACACATCAATTTGTTGAAAAAGGTGCCTTGGAAACAAATACAGGCCTGATATGGGTTTGGGAAAGAAGAAGTCCTGGAGGCTCTGCTACCAGAATCCGAGTGCTCATGCCTCTCATTGTCCTTGCAGCAGAACTGCTGGGAAGCACACACTGCAATGCACCTTCTGTTGTGCTAGGGCTGGCAATGTCTGCTGTCTCCTGAGGAAATAAGATGTAGGCAACCAAGTGGACTTATTGGATCTAATATTCCATTTTGCCTATTGCAGGAATAGTTTGAAAACATTAGCAAATTCTATCCCAGTTTGGCAGACGAGATACGCCAGTCTTTGTGCTGGTGAAACTGCTCCCTTGCTTTGGTTTCACTACCTGCTGCTGCGTACAGCGCTGCCTGCCCCCTGTGAACACCTGGAAACTCATTTGCACCTACAAATTAACCTGTATTTGAAGAAAGGTCATAAGTAAGTTGAAACAAATGTGGACAGATACTTTCTTGTTTGCTCTCAAGTCTGATTTGTCGAAGTGTAGGGCTACTCCTTAACTCTATGGTTTGCACCTACTCTTCACCTTGGCAGTTAGTTCCAATACGTGTCAAAGTGGTTCATTCTAACTTGGCTACCCCTAACTGCACTGCAGTAATTGTTTTGTAACTATCCATACCCATCTGCCGCGTCTCTCTTCAATTGCTTCCAGGGACTACTATAATCAGGATGATCAAGCCAGCAGCTGGCACGAGAAATGTCTGCTCACAAGAACTGGGAATGTGCAATATTTCAGTAAAACAAACGTAAGAACCACAGGGTCAGCCTGGGAGCTCACCTGGCCCAGCAGCAGGGGATGGCTGAGGAGAGTAAGACACAGAGCAAAGTGTGGTGCTCCTGGTCAGGCTCTGCTCCCAGGCCAGGCTCAGACACCTTCAGCCAGGATGCTCTGTAGTTGGTAATACATTATGACAAGACATGCCACAGCCTAACTGTACCAAACCCCACAACCCTTTGTTTTGAACAAGCTATTGCTCATCCCTTTACTGTCTGGAAGAATCCCAGCCTGCTTTAGCTGCTCCTTGACTGAGAGCCCCTCTCACCCCCTTTATATCTTTACTTGTTCTATCCTGTCCTGCCACGTTGAAACAAAAAATGCATGCTGTACTCAAAAGGGGAGCAACTGTAGCATGATGGCATAACAATGCCTTGTGGGTTTTTTCCTCTCATACTACTGACTCTTCCTTTTTGTCTGTGACTGAGCATTGAACAACATTTTACAAGTGCCTATTGTAGATCCAAATCTAGTTTCTGAGTGGAAATGGTCAGATACCATAGGCCTTTAAAGTTGGAGATATTTACCTGGGTACCTCACGTGATATTTACTTTTATTGGCCATTTTGTTATTCAACTGCTTGGTACTGTGAGGTCTTCACCTGATTCCTCCTCTGCCCTTGGCTTTACTATCCTGCAACCCAGCATGATCTGAAGATTTTTTAGAGCTTTTGTATTCACAAAAAGAGAAGCAGAGCTCAAAGGAAAGAAAAATGAAGCTGTGAATGTCTGAAAGATCTAGGGCAATTCATACCTCTCTGAGCAAAGCATACTCCAGTCACAGGAATCTCCTTTTGATCTGTATTATTTGGGCCAAATTGCTGGAGGAAATACTCAAATATTTGCGCTTCCCAGGGATAGTCCATCTATGTCACTGATGGGTTTTTTTCTCTGATGTGCAGAGGTGTTGCAACCTTACAGGGCACACTTTAATCAACCCAAAGGCAGAGCACTTCAGATGCAGCTGTTAAGTGCCATTTTAGTAAGTTCTTCCAGAGCTCTGCATGCACATGCTTTTGCCTGTTGATTAAATAGGAAATTTTCTGTTACTTTAAAACAATGTCCAAGGGTGTTCTCAGTGCCTGGAGGATTATAGGATTTTTTTCACATGTAATACCAGTCTAATGTAGCTATTGAGAAAACAAAGGCACCCGTAAAGTTGCTTTTTCATATGCCTTTATTTTTGTTTCTAGTTAATCAAAAAGGAGAGCTGAATTGCTCCACAGGGTCTGGCTCTGTGCAAAGCAGCCCATTAGCAATGGGCCCACGTGAAGGCAGGCTTGTGGGGCTGGCAGCTCCAGGCCTGTTCCCCATCGGGAAGCAATTCACACAAACAACTGCACTGCCCGAACTGCATTCCCCTATTCCTAAAGGAATGTCCTCTATGCTCCAATTGATTTCTGTCTCTGACTGATGTATGTGGGATTTTCTGGCTTTGAAAGCCATCTACTAAAAGTGTGTATTCATTGGATCCTCCTGAGACAGGTGAGTGGGATAAGCTCATTACCATCAACCCCTTCTATAACGTAGCAAAGGTTTTGAGTCAATGGCCTTATCTAAAAACCTTCACGCAAACTTTAGAATGAAGTTCCTGAAGGACTTGCTGCCAGGAAAAATTAGTGTTTTGAACTCTGAGCCTAAAAACATTGAGTTTCTTTCCAAAATGAGTAGAAATTAAAACACTGGACTCTATCACAGCTGCCCTAAGTGCTATAGTAGCTACTGAAATGTGCTTGCTGCTGTGCCAGATTTGCATTTGTGGGCACCACGGCATCTCCAATTACTGCACAGTAGTGAAGAAGCCTATAGGGCAGCAACTACTAGTGGAGAGCTCTACTGACTGATCCATACCAGCGCTTCTGCTGGGCATCCACTGCTGTTACTTCAATTGCCCTCTGAAAAAAAAGGGTCCTAGAGTAAAAAGAAAGGAGATGGCATAAGCATGCTTGAAGCATAATACAAACGCTGCCAAGTTAGTGCATAGTGAGCTCTCTGGTTGGGCCCAGAAGATGCAGGGTTCTGTTAGGTACGCTGAACTCACCATGTACAGTCTGTTGAGCAACTGACGAGATCTCACCAGTCCTCTTCTAGTCCAATGCCGTGTTTAAAACAGAGAGACCTAGGTAGGAAGTAGTCATATACAGCAACAGAAGTCTTGATAGTGAAAGGATTAAAATTAGCATTTAAAACAACTGTACCTCTTGGCTGTATCTCCTGATGCAACTGTTTCAAGCGCCAGTTCTCACCCTCTTTCTATAATTTTCTAGACCTCTTTTAGCATGGGAACCCTGAGAATATATTTCCATCCAATCTGTGAGCTGTCAAAGAGAAGACTTCGATATGAGTTAAATGAAAAGCCTGTAGTAGTTAAAAGACAGTCACACAATGGCAGGTCTGTGATCCTCCAAGATCTAGAAGGTGGTAACTCCAAGCTTCAAAAGAGAATAAGAAACCATAAAGGAGGTAGGCATAAAGGTGTATGTCAGTGTGAGCCTCAATAGCTACAGGAATCTTGCTAAAATCATCCGGTGTTGCAGCAGAACATGCTGTGACCCCTGAATCTGATAACTTCTGTGACTATCATTCTCTTACAGCGCTGTTAATTCCTTGAGAGAAGAGATGCAGGATGTGGCTCTGTCAAGAACATTACTATTCTCCTTCACTGTGACCCAAAATGTGTTACCTCACCTCCCACTTGGAACTGTACCTCCCTTATCTACTGTAAAAACAAAAAGCTACTAATGGATGTGTAGAGAAGTAGCTTTCTGCTAGTTGTTAAGTTACAGCTAACGACTTGTGTGTGCGTTAGCATATGGCAGTGCTTCCCATAGTTTATTTGAACAGGATTATACAGATTAGGCAGTGAAAGGGAAAGTGCTGTTAGGCTTTGCAGGCAGTGCTGGGAGGGTGGACCTGAGTGCATGGCTGCATCACAGAGCTCCATCAAGCAACAAAAGTGCCTTCTCCCAACAGCAGGAGCTGTAACTCAGATGAGAGTCGGGCAGAGGTGGTTGATGTATGGACCTCTCCTGCAGGCCTAGCAGATATTAAGCAGGAGGATTAAAAACTGCCATAGAATCATGGAACAGTTTGGGTTGGAAGAGACCTTAAAGCTCATTTAGTTCCAACCCCCTGCCACTGGCAGGGACACCTTCCACTAAAGCAGCTTACTCCAAGCCCCGTCCAACCTGGATTTGAACAAAGATCGAGCAGGCTGTGCTCTCACAATACTTTTCTTTTCAGCCTCCACAAGAGTTGGCAGAGCTTGGTGTGCTACAAAGCACTCTTTTTATCCCTTGCTCAGAACATCTTTAATTAATTCTTGGCAGGGCTATCTAACTCAGCATGTACATAGGAATAAACTCCAGCAAAGCTGGGGCCTCCTGCAAGGCCACGCACCTGAGTCTCTCTGCTCCAGGACTTTGTATGACTATGCAGACCTTTCCTGTATGGTACTCCTGTGGCAGGCTGGTGGATGTGGTAGAGCACAGGCACCAGTGCCAGGACACAGTTGAGAAATGAAGGTGTCTGGAATTGAGATGGATGGATGATTTTGTAGACTGTAAAGGCAACTGAAGACTCCCAGCTGAGAGACAGCAGATCAGATCAGCAACCATATGATCAGATCATGCCAGTGTGAACGTGAGCAGTGAGCTCTTGAGCTGGCATTTCATTTCCAGAGAGGAGCCATCTGGAGCCAGTTGCCAGGTTTGGCAACAGGAGCTGAACGGCGCATCTTCTAGGAGCAAGGAAATCCCTCATCTCCCCATGAGTTGCAAAGCACCTTGTGCTGCACCTTAGTCCCTGACCACACCAGCTGCAATCAGGAGATCTGTGCTAAAAGAAAACCAATCAAGATGTACACATCGATTGAATATTCTCCGGTATCTCCCTTCCAGGCTTCTCAGAGTGCTGGATCCATTCAGCAACCTGCACAGATCTGAACCCAAAGCACCTGCTTGGCACTGGGAGAGGAATCCTTTCAGGAAATAAGGCTAATGTGAAAATGCATTTCAATGCACCCTCTTTAAAGGCTGCAGTGCCTGCACCACCAGCATAGCTGTGGTCACTGGGGACCTACTGCTTCACTTAATGTAAGCCAATTGTTTTAGTGGGCACTTGGTGCCTATGTCCACTTGAAGATCTGTCTTTTAAGGATCCCAAGCCAAAACATAAATCAGTGTCAAGTGTGTGAGGGTTTTGTGACTCAGTTGGAGAGGGAACTCAATAACCTCTTAGCAATTTGCTCAAATAATGTTTCTTAAAATCTATTTTTCTAGAAGGGCAGTAAGAAATACAACCCAGAGGCCAGCAAAGGCAACATCACTGAAATTGCTTCTGCATGTTCTCCCTCTGTCTTCAAAACACAAAAGTATTGTCGTCAAAGTTGATTCTGATTTCCTCTCAGAAATCGTCCACTGTCACCCCCATGGACAGTGCTGAAGTATAGTGCAAATGTGAGCAGTTAAAATCCCTCTACCTGAAGGAGACAACATCAGATTGGTGTAGCACTTTGGTGACGTTTCTCTCCTTCCCCCCCTCCCCCTTTAAACAGTGCTGCTATTTTACAGCAATTGAAATCCTTTTGGAGTTTGTAGCTGACTTGGAGCTACAGTCAGTTACTACTGCAAGAAGAAGAAAGGGGGAAAGAGAGGTAATTTCTAGAGTGAAATTAAATTAGCCACGAAATAAAACATTTCCAAAGACACTTAATTTCATGTCAGCTCAGAGGAGCTTTTCGGATTTATGCCACCTAATAATAAAATACCAGGACATATTTCAGGACTGTGGTTCTTTTAATACTCTGCGATGCAGCTCAAAACCAGCATGGAAATGTAATTGGATCTTGTTATGCCTTAATTAATACTTAGGATCTATTTTGGAACATATTCTTCTAATTAAAGAAGAAATAATAGATTTTCCATAATTCTTAATCTCCTGCAGTAATCCTCATGTGTTCAGATTATTTTTCAGAAACACGAGCAATATCTTGTGGAAAAGATGACATTTATGGGCTTATTTCTTCTCTGTATGCTGATGAACATGCTCACAGGTAAGATTACTGCTGAATTCATTCTCATTAACTTTTTCAAGTAGACAGATAAATTGTTACTAATACAGGATCTTCTGTTTAGTATCAGACACAGCTCATGTATAAAACTCAACTGCTCTGGCTGTTAGTATTTGTTTTGTAGCACTGGGTCACTGCAAATGGGAAGTTCATTATCCAGCTGGTGAGGAAACAAAAGAAGTTTGGTTATACAGAGGGTCCTGAGTATGCAGTGGAGAACTTGGGAGCTTCTGGCTATGCAGCAAAGCTTTCATTTATGGCAAGTCCTTCTGCAGGAGCTGGTACTAATGGTCTCCTCTTTATTTACAGATGCCCGATCAATCCAGAATGGAGATGGTAATTCTTAACATGTTATTCCTTCCTTTGTATTGCTAACAATTATGAGAGTCATTTGTAACTCCCAGACCCGATTCCAAGCAGCTATTTTGGCAGGAATGTTACTAACCTCGGTGGGCTGTGGGAGTGCTTTCATCTAGTTCTGGTGGAGAAAGAAGAGAGAATTCTTAGAAATGTTGTTAAAACTGATGAAAAACCTGACACCTTAATGCCTAATATTAGACCTAATATACTTGCAGTCTTAAAACAAACAGGGGTTATGGTCAGCTCATTATTAATTCTGTTGTACAAAAACACAACTGGAAAGCACCAGACATATAAACATATTAGACATCTGAGATTTTTGCTTATCCTGAACAGTAATGCTGCACACACGTCTGTTGGTGCCTATGTCCAAATACTGACTTCTACCACAAAAAAGCTTAAAATCTAGAAATAGCCACAAATCCAATTAAAGAGATGTTGGAATAAATCCCTTAGCACAGCTGCCCTGAGGTTCGTGTCGCTTTGTGTGATTAGTCCATTGGATTACTGTTTGCCTTTGATTACAAAAATGCTCAGTGTCCTAATGGTGTTTCTACTGACTTTCTGATAATTATGGCAGTTCACCTCTCTCTGGTGTTTTTAGACAGAATTCTTTATGATAAAGGAGTTACATAGAAGTACCTGCAATAACCAGGTACAGCTATTGCTGGTGTTCATCTCAGTTACCAGCAGGATAGCCAGCAGCATCCCGAGTTCCCAGGTACAAACTTGCAGAGAGAGTAGGATAACAGATATGGAAAGTAGAAATACATACATATGGAATAAGGGCTGATGTGATTACTTTGAACTCAAAACATTGTGCCGTATGCTCTGTTATAGCTCCCTATGAACTTTCTGAATGCCTCATCTATGTTCTCACAAGTTTAAGGGTGCTATTACATTCGTGCACAGCAAATATTTCTACAGCAGCTTCTCAGGAAGGAGAGTCTGTGTCAATCTAAAAATAAAACCTTGTTCAGGCAGCATCCTGTTGCTCTCATTACCAACAATTATGGCTTTCTTTCACACTGGACCAAGCAGCTGACTGCAAAGTGAATCTAAGGTCAGCTGATATAAACAGTGAATTATCCTCTGCAGACAGTATTTGGCTGGTTCATTTGATTTTTTTATATGCCATCTGTGCCTGTATGCTGCAAACTTCACTCTGTAAAATTAAGGTCTGACAGTAAGATTGCTGAAGGCTCTTAATTCCCACTAAAGACCCTGGTCCCAAGCTGAGCCTGGTGATTGGAATGCCTCCTGTTTATTCAAATGGGCTTTAAATCAAATCAGAATACTGGGATTAGCTCTGCTGCACAGGAACATTGGGAGCTATGTGGTCTCAGCTACTGTTTACTTTTTACATATGCCTCTGTGTTTGCCCAGATTTGGGCTGAAGAGTGGTTAGCTCCTGCATTTGCAGAATGGATTTTGTTTTCCTGCTGAATTTGAAGTCTTGTTTCAATGAGTATTTCCCATTTCCTGAAAGAGACACAAAGGCGGCAGCTGTCTTCCCAATGGCAGTGTCTCTCCTCTCCACTTCCTTGGTCCGTTTCGTATGGCCTGCTGAGAAGAGGTGCAACTCTGCAATGTCAGGCCAGCATGGACCTAGTTCCTGGGAGCCCAGGGAGGATTCTGCACCGCCAGCTTGTGCTGTACTCACCCAAGCTGCCTTTGTGCGGGGATGGCAGGGGAGCAACTGCATGGCCCTTTCCCATGGCTCCAGGAACTTGCAGGCAGAATAGGTGCCTGCAGGGGCACAGTGTGTGTGACGGTGCCTTATTCCTTACATTTTTATGTTGGGCAGAGAAAATGGCATGGAATGAGGAAAAATGGCTTTCAGTCGCTATTGTTCCTTGCTTTTAAATAACCAGCTGCCTTCTAGAAATTCAAGCAGCTTCGTCATGTCTTAAATTGCCTCAAACGCTGATGGTGCCCCATTATCCCTGCCTTCCATCTTGTCCCACTTTGTCATTCCGGGTGCAACCAGAGAAGAAAGCAGGTCAATGGCCCTGCCCTCCTCCCTCCTGCCAGAGGTGCCCACAAGGCATCCACAAGCCCAAAGGGAACTCACAATCCCAAACCATGCTGGCTCTCAGCAACCAAGCTTTCAACAAAAATGCTTTGCATTACACTAATCTGCAGTGTTTTTTATTGTTCTCTAAGATCCTTACCAGGAATCTGTATCCTTGCTGTACTGGCCCTTCTCATCCAGTGATTTCTGGTCCTACGTGGAGTATTTCCGGAACCTGGGAGCCTACAACAGGATCGATGAAATGGCCAGGGCCTTCTTTTCCCAGTTCCCTTTTGGGAGTCACCTTGGCTACCACGTGCCCAACCATGAGCACTAACTGCTTTCTGCTAAAGCTGGTGCCAAGATGGTTAAGTGAATACGCAGCTGCCAGCAAAAGCACCCCTCAGCCACTTATTAATACTCACAGTGCTCACTCATAGCATGTTTTAATACTCTAAATTAACCTTTTCTTTCTCACAATCTGTGCTTTTGAGCAAAATCAATAAACTGCTTGATTCTGTTGTGTGGTTTTGAGTGGTTTTTTTACACATAATGCTCACAGCCTTGACCCAAGAGACTGCTCTCTGTGCAAACAGTACTTAAACGCCAGCCCAATGACTTTGGTGGCTGGAAGGACCACCAGTGTAATTCACGGCCACATCCACTGCAGTGTAATGGTGTTGCCTCTTTGAAAGAGAACTCTCAAAACACACTGTAAGTCTGTTCAGAAGGAGACATCATTTATTCTGTGTAGTGGTGCATTTCCACAAATCAAGTGTCTCCCATGCTGGCTTCTTCATTACAGTGATTGGTCTGTAATCTACAATCATTGGCTCTTATATTCTCTGCTTAAAGACAGTATTTGGGTTCTTTTACCACATGTGTTCCATAAGGAAGGCTCTCTTATCTCAAAGGGGTGTGATCTTTAGTATCGTAATGAAGGTAGTCCTCTCCAGGATATCTTAAAATTCAGTTGAATTGCCAACTTCTTGCTAATAAGATCTATGTCCTTGATCTGAGGACATTTTCCTCCTGTGGGGCCCTTCACCCTTTGTTCATTCAGTCATTCTCTACTGAAACAAGGCAGTTCTCATAAATTTTGACAGATGGGGTAACGTGTTCAAACTTAAACAGGGGAAGTTTAGATTGGACATGAGGAAGAAATTCTTTACTGTGCAGGTGGTGAGGCACTGGAATGGGTTGCCCAGGGAAGTTGTGAATGCTCCATC
>JANRGW010045224.1:0-20524 GCA_024733675.1 Psilopsiagon aymara | reverse complement strand
TGTGAGGGTGGTGAGGCACTGGAATGGGTTGCCCAGGGAAGTTGTGAATGCTCCATTGCTGGTGGTGTTCAAGGCCATGTTAGACATAGCCTTGGGTGGCATGCTTTAGTGGGAAGTGTCCCTGCCCATGGCACGGGTCTTGGAACTAGATGATCTTAAGGTCCTTTCCAACCCTAGCTATTCTATGACTCTATGAACAAAGTAACAGTATCTTTTATTCTATTATTATCTTCTAGATGAGTGGAGCATGCAAACAGTTCTGCTTCAGCAGATTTTTCTACAATGCTTCCAATAGAGGTGAAATCATTCTAAGAATTGAAAACAAGACAAAACAAAACCCTGCTGTAGGACACCGTTTATATAACATTTTGGATGAACCTTTCTTTACCACAAAGAAGTCATAAGGTATAATATTTACAGTTCTAACCTGTTTTGGGAGATTAATACATTGATGGTGCCACCCATAATTCACATATTTTGATAGCATTATAAATAAGTGAACCCTGCAATGAATTTTAGGTCTTACAGAATCATGGTAAGCCTCCTTTGGAGGCTTACAAAAGTTATAAAGTGCATACTATTAAAATATAGAGATAAAAAGAAAAATCACTTGAGACCTATTTCTTTCCTTAGTTTAAGAAATAGGATTTTATTTTCTTTAAAGCTCATATATTTAGTACTCAATTTGTAGGTGTCATCTCCTCACCTCTTTCTTTCGTGTGTGCTCGTCTTTTGTGATGGTGATAAAAGCTGCACCTACCACAGCAGGTCTTTAGACCTATCCTTGAGGTTCAATATATGGCAAGTCTAGCTCAGAAAAAGAATTCTTCCTCTGTCTTTTCTAAGAGTCTGAGAAAAACCACTTGTTTGCTACGACTGTATAGTCATATCTGAACACTTTCAGTCTTGTTGGAAACAATTTTTGAACAGTATTAATATCAAGGACAACCAAGTTCTCTATGCAACTCAGAATTTTAAAGATTTTATAGATGGTGGTTAAAAAAAACCCCAAAGAAAGAAACAAACAACAAAAAAGAGAAACAAACAATAAAAAAAAACCACAACCACCCCCACCAAAAAACCAGAACAAACAAAAACCAACAAAACAAAAGGAAAACAAACAGAAGTCTGGTTCTGCTTAGAAGACAGTTGATTTAATTTAGAATCAACATTAACTGCCTTCTCATTTCCATCTCAGAGGCTAGTTAGGAAAATGGCAAATGTTGGAGCTGACAAAACCAAAGGTTAACAGCCAGAAATGGAGATGGCTTTGAAAGCAAGCAAAATGAGAACACTATGAATAACGCACATATTCCACCCAGTGGGCTGAAACTGCAGTTGATTTCAAAGGACTTAACACGTGCATTTGCTTAAAATCCAGACAGTAATCTGAACATTTTGCTGCAAATCTAACATTTACTTTTAATCAGGTACAAGTCTGAAGATATGGAAACTACATTTGCTACCTCAAAATAATATAATTATTTTCCACAGCATCCAGATTTTGCTGCGTCTTCTGAACTGAACAGGATGATAGATATTTGTCAAGATTTTTTCTAAGAAAACAGCAATAAAAAAACTGCCATTTTTCCTATTATAACAAATTCAGGGTTTATCTAACATCAGTTTGAGATTAAAAGAAAAAAAGGAAGTCTACATCAAAGCACTAAAACCAAATAAGAACATGCTCTATTCCTTTCACAATTATTCTCCTTAGAAACCCTTACCAATTGAACCTCAATATATTTGTTAATTTCAGAAATAAGAAAAAATTGTTTCACATTGCTTATTTGTGTGTGCATGCATTTATTCTCTTAAAAGTTAATTCCTAATTATTGTGAATTTTATAGCAATCTGAAGGTAAGATGCAGAGGCACCTTTGTACATCTTTGTATATACTTTTTTTCCCAGACTAAGGATCTGTAGCTAAGGATCTGCTGCTGTAGCTAAGCTCTAAACATATGTAATTTCAGGTAATGTTCTCTCATCCATAGCAAGGCTTAATTTGTTTTCATGTTTCAGATCTCTCATATTATTTAAAATGTCAGATGACTGCATTGCTAATCTTGCAGTTAACAGCTGGCCTTCTTACCCTTTGTGAATTAAAAGCTACATGTCTATTCTTGCAAAAAGTCTCCCTCTAACATCATCCAAACTTCTCAAAGATACTTCTGCAGAAGCTGTGCTGCTTGTTTGCTCTCATGCACTGAATATCTTAAGATAAATAAAAAAGTAATAGGACCTTACAATCTGATCATTAACACTTAATAGCTCTAAATGTACTTTCCTTTTTTTCCTTCCTACAAAGTCTATTCCGTAATGAACAACAAAAGAAGTGTAATGAAAGTACAAGCAAGTAAGGAATTTACAGAGACAGTTGGCATCTACATCAGCAATCTACTCATTTCAATACCTAATTGCTAATTCAGTGTTTAATTGCTCAGTATCACATTATGTACTTGTCTGCAAAATACAGCAGTCAGTTTAAATGGCTTTCAGAAGGGCTTCTTAATGGCACAGTTCTCTTCCTAGCCATCTTACTAAATGTAATTATTACAGATGTCATCTGGAATATTTAACAGATATGAGCAGCCTCCCATTGCCTGCAAAATGTTCAACTGCTTTCTAAGCAGTCACAGGACCTTTTTTTGAGACACTTGAAGTTGCTCCTGCCAGGTGACTGTCAGGCTATCACACCACCTAGCCAGCATGCCAAATATATCAAACTATTATTACGTCTCCCAGACTCTACAGGGCAAAGGCACCTTTTAGTCCCTGCTCCATGGGGTCTGCAGAGTGCATCACCACCATGACATAGTACATGACCCATTGCTGCTCTCAAATAAAATTTTAATAAGTACAATTTTCTCTCCATTCTTGTGTGGGGAACATTATGTCCTCATAAAAAATTGCAGTGTGAGATTCAGGTTTACACTGGTCAGCCAATTTATATTATAAATTAGTTATGATAAAACATTTTAAATTTTTAGCAGAGCTCAGATAGTTTGGGGTCTATTTCAAGGAGAATTATGCAAACTCTTGCAAGCAGTAAGCATTTTTCAATGTTTCAATGTCTGTGTTTTACATTCCAAACATTAGAAAGCATTTAAAAGGAGCACAAGCTGTAAGCATTGCAGGTAAAAGCAAGGCAAAAAATTGCTCACAATCTGCTGAGCATCAGTATGTTTAGCTATATCTCGTAATCTCTGTATAGCAATTTATGCTACAGCAGCCACAGCACAGAAACTGCGTTTGTATCCAATTTAAAAACATGAATGTTCCATTGTTACCCTAGAGCTTAAAGACAATTTACGGAAGTAGGGCAGTATGAAGTATTGCTACAATAAACTGTTGGTTTACTTCCCTTTTATAGCAAAAATTAGGGGAACACTGCAACTGTTGTCAAGTCTTAAAATATGTTTGCAATAAAACACAAGCCAAATTTCAACGGTTTTCTTCATCATTCAAACACCTTTTTAAATCTTTCCTAGATTCAGATTTGATTTTTAAAATTAAATACATAATCCTTCAGCAGTTAATCTAAGTCTCTGGCTACTGCAAAAGTAGGCACTGATGGTCCTTATGTGTTTTTTTCCTTCTATGAGATAGCAATTTAATTCTCAAAAAAACTTGCTCACTGATTCCCCTACATAGCAGGAGCTTGAATAGATTATAAAATGTTTTTCTGGTAAGATTTTTCTAGAATTAAGAAAGAAACACCTTATAAATGGTCACTGTGAATTCATTTGTTAACCATCTTAGTGAGGTTTTATTGATGGCTTAGACATAAATGATACACTCTAGTTCATAGAAAACTACAGTCACTTTGATCATGTCAGACTTCTTGTCTAATGAGTGAAGATCCAGAATACAATGAGTTAATATAGTTAATAAGAACAATTACTTTCATGACTGTTTTCAGTGAATCAGGGTAATTAACTAAATGTTAAATAATATGTAAGTACAATGGGCTACCATCTATTCCTTACCTCCCTTCAACAAGAGAAACCGAATAGCTCAAAATGCGCAGTCTAGACTTTTTAAATTAATAATAAGCAACACTTCACTGCATGATTATTCCCTCTGAAAACAAGTGTAATGCCAGAGGATTAATATGCAACAATAAAATCATAAAAATTCAAATCCTTAGACTCTCTGGGGAACAGCACCCTGGATTTCAGAAGCCTTCATTTGCTGCTTTGGGCACACCCAGAACACCAGATGATGGCTTTAGGTGGAAAGAAATTTCCCCTCATCAGCATAAAAATCAGTGAACTCAACTACAAATTCAGCTGCCGCTTTTTGTATGATGATAAGGAATGGACAGGAGGTATTTTCAGGATGTGTAAACTAAAATAATGTAGAGTATAGGGTTGAGAGTGAACTGAGCTAGAACAACCCTGTAACTCCTTGAGCTCGCACCAGTCACTTTGCAAAGAGTCAAGGAGAGAGATGTCTCTTCCATGGTCTGCAAACTCTGAGCTAAATGTTTCTTAGATAAATAGGCAATTTAAGCATGGCTGTTCACAAGCACAATTTTAAGGTGCTCCTCATGTGGAACAGTTGTTGATGTCTGTGTGAGGCACTTGAAAGAATGAGCTTTAAGCAGAGGGAGTGGGGAAAAATAAGAAAAAAATAAAAAGATCAGTATAGGAGTTGAGAGATATTTTGATTTCAGTAAAGCATTTGACACTGTCTCATGAAATCTTAATTGAAAAATTAATTCAAGTCTGCATGTCTGAAGACATTTGTGTTTAGATTGAATACTGCCTAAAAGACAAATGAAAAAAAAATATGATAAACAGCTGTGTAAAAAGATGGTAGGAAATGTCCAGTGGGGTAACACATACTGGTTATCAGCCTGGGTTTACTTTTTAAAGTCACTAATACCATATAAAAAAAAACATAAACAAGCTCTAATGAAATGCATAGATTATGCTCATTCTAGAAGATCCAAAACGTCAAAAAGAGGGATGAAACAGGGATTGACAAGAAACATGGATGAAGTATGGCCTAGATTCATCAAGGCAGTAAAAGTATTACCGCAAATAAAAAAAAAAAAAAAAACAAGATGAAACATATAGCCTGTTGGAAGATGAACCATCAGAATAAGCAACGCAGGAAATGGAACAGTAGTAACGGATATACCATCCTGATATCTGTAGGAGAGACAGTACAAGCAAGCCAGGAGGTTCCTTGATTGCATGGAAGACAACTTCCTCCTGAAAGTAATAGATGAGCTGACAAGGAGAGGTGCCTTGCTTGACCTCATGCTCACCAGCAGGGAGGGGCTGGTTAGGAATGTCATGCTCCAGTACTCATAAAGAAAGATGTTTTTTATTTTTTTTTCCCCCATAACATAGTTCATGGTAGGGGAGGTAGCTATTTCTATTCAGCAATTTCTGCTGTTTTCCACCTTCTGTACTTTGGTTCCCAGCCCTCTACCAAATGTAGGAAGCAAAGACAAATTTTAAGATGACATGAAAGGAAGCTTTTTTCATGTAGGGTGAAAGAGGCAATTAAAAATACAGATAAATATTTGCAAACTCAGGAAATACCAACTCTTACTTGGTAAAAATCATCACAAGTTCATTTATTTCAATTTCAGCATGACTACTTGCACTAGTGGAGAATCTATACCGCGTCATATTTCAGTATGTGTTAATGTGTAGGGCTTCACTTACACTAGTATCATTTGTAATGATCAGCAACAGACTTAGGCAATATTAAACCACTGTTTTTAAACTTTATACAGTACTATACTTTATGTTAAAACACATTCACAAATAATTTCTGGCTTTTTCTGAAGGAGCCTGTCTTGATTTGATAATAATGAAAAACCATGGATTAAAGAAATACTAGGGAAGGCTTGCCATGTCTAAGTGTAAATCATGCATATGTTAATATAGACAAGTATGTTTTGTACAACTGCAATGTCATACATCTATGCCTATATAAATCAACATATCCTGCTCTGCAGAAACAAGGATCATAGATAACAAGCTGAATATAAAGTATTAGCACAATGCTGCAAGAAAGATAAAGGACACAAGACCTGAAGGCATAAGGAGGACAGGAAGAAGAAAAAGCAGGGAAGTGGAAGCATATGTCATTGCAGCACTGGTGAGACAGTTATTGGAATGATCTTTTTAATTTTGCAGCCTAGTCTCCAAACCCATAATAGAAATTGGAAATGTTCAGAAAAAAAGATGGTAAGATGTCTGGAAAATGTATTTTATAGAGAGAAAGTTATGAAACTGAATGCATTTGGTTTATCCAAGTATCTTTTAGGAAATTATTTTCTTGACTTGAAGTCAAGGAAGCACTAATGTGAAAAATAATTTAATAGTAAGTTATTAAAACCAATGAATCTTCTAATCCTTACACAAATTACATCATTGACATCAATGGAGTCTTGCTATTACGTGAGTCAGATTAAGTTATTAGTGGGGGGTTACTGTGTTTTTCATTTACCCCCTAGTAAACTCAGTCAGTGGGTGCTCTGACTTGCACTTGTCCGAAAAGACTTTCAGAATCAAACCCAATTCAAACTGAAATAAAATTCAGGCTTGGATATATGCATAAATTATAAATACCTGAAATTAAACTGTTTCAAGATTAAGGCTGGACAAAATGAAGAATTAACTCAAAACAAAAGAGAAAGATTATGAGATGTTCTGACATTCTTCAAAGCTGAAATTCTGTATTTCTGCACACTTGTTTTATGTATTTAAAAACATGAATATGTTTTATTCCTTGCCAAGTTTGTTATTCTACTTGGAAAACATTTATTCTGTTTCTTATTTACACTGAATTTAGAATTAATGTGGCTGTTCTGGTTGAGCAAAAGCAACCTTGACTTGTAATAAGCATCATTTCATCATGCCAAAATATCTTGTCTAAAAACATAACATGAACAAAGTTCTCAGAATTAAGCTAGTTAATAATTATATAAACAGGTCAAGGATCAAAAGTGCCAGTAAAGTCTTGTGAAGTGTGTGTAGATTTTATTTCTAAATTACAGCATTGAAAGCCAAAGCTGTCTTAATGCATATGGAATAGGTTTAACATTCATAGGTGAAATATCATGGTTTCAGTGAATATTTTTCAAAGAATAATAATCAGAATAAGTAACCCAGCAGTCTGCTTCTGTAAAATAATACATCTTTGGCTCTAGTGAAGTATTTCCTAGATACAATATTATTTACTTACAAATTGCATAAATCAAGCAATGCTTTCTTAAATATTATAAAAATAAACAGAACCTCCAGTCTAGTTTCCTAATGAGTTTCCCAACCTGAAAACTATTTTCCTAGTCCAGCTTTCCTCTGAAAGCACACTCTTACCTTTGCTTAGGAATCTTATACCAGCTTCAGTCATCAGCTTCACCCAGGGCTCTGCTCATAGTAGACTCTTTTGGTGTCCCTTAGCTCCTCTCAGCACAATATCACTGAAAGCTAAAAATGCCTCCCCCATTTTTTTTTTTTTTCTTAACCTTTTAAATATACATACCTTTAAATAAAAAAACCTGATTAGATGCTCTAGTACTGAGCAGAATGATTCTTGAACAGAAAAAATCATGGGTAGACATGGTCAGAAACTGAGCAGAGAAGCACCATATTTAAGATGCAGCTCTGCTCAGCAGATCAAGGCACAAATTTACCATAAGCGTGGAAAGACTGTCTACTTCAACTAGGCTATGTGAATGATCCCAGAAGAAAAATATATGAAAACCTAACAACACTGACCTAAAGCTAGAAAAACAAAAAACCAACCTAAGCCCTCTCCTTCAAAAGACCAATAACCTGTGTCACTCACATCACCTGTTACCACCACAATTTCAGGTGTTAGCACTTAATCATTAGCTCCAGCCTAATTAGCTAAACATGCTACTGGTGTAGCTTGCTTGCTTTGGCTGCAAACACCCATTTGTAGTTTACTACTAAATAAACAATGCCTCCAGTCTCTCTCTGCACCTTAGGACATGTTCACATTTGAAGTTTTTAAGATGTTTAATGCTTCAACTTATGGATTCAAAAGCATAACAGCAACATGCTCTTCAACCTGAGAATGACTATGAGCAGCTAGAGCAAGTCAAATGTTATACCCACCTTAATTTCCTTCGTTGTTTTAGGGGGCTAAAAATAAAAAGAAAATATTAAAAAATTAAAATACAGATGGCAAACACATTCAGGACTGAGGAGACAATTAGGTGATAAAATTGCAGATTTGCTGAAAACTGAATGCTCAGTCTCTTCAAAACTTGAATTATTTTTCAGACATTTTATTTCTGGAGTAAAATTTTGGGGGGGTTATTAAATTAAAATACAGAAAATATTATTTAAAAAAAACCCACAAAACACACAAAAAAAAAAAAAAACCAAAAACAAAAAAAAACCACCAACAAAAACCCCACTATTCAAAACCAAACAAACAACCAATCAAAGAACCAAAAACCAGAAACCAAAAAGCCAACCAACCAGACTAAACAAAACCAACTCTTATTTTCTATGAGAATACTGGAAACAAATAAGAAAGTAACTCAACACCACAGCAGCTAGCTGACCAGAATCAAGAGCTTTTTCTCAGTCCAAAGCCCTGAACTGACATCGCACACTCATACAGCCAAGTAATGCGAGATATAAAAAATAAATGAGTTGGATGGCTATATCTATACTGCACTAGATTTTAATGCTAGTTTATTTCTATTAAAAGCAGTGTGCAACCTAGCACATTCTACTCAATGACAAATCAATCCTGTGAATTAAAACTGAAAAAAGCTGAAGAAAAAAAAATTCTACATGTACTTCTTTTGGAGCCCTTCCAGGTAACTGCTCCCAGTTTATATAGTGGGCATGACGTACTGTGGTATGGAATATCTCTTTGATCAGTTTGGGTCACGTATCCTGTCTCTGCTTCCTCCCAGCTTCCCCTTCTGCCTGGCAGAGCATGAGACTCAGAAAGTCCTTGATCAGAAGAAACATTACTGAGAGGTAACTAAACATATTGGTGTTATCAGCGCTGTTCCCAGGCCAAAAGTCAAAACCACAGTGCTGTACCAGCTACTAAGAAGGAGAAAAATGACTGCTACACCTGAATCCAGGACAATATCCACCCCTTACTCCATACCATTCATGTGATGCTCAGTTCTCACATTTTTCCTTATAGCATCACTCTTGTCTCATATATACATATCTATATATATATAGATATAAAAACTGTCCTGAACCCAGGACAGTTAATTATTAACAAGACAGTTTCCTTCAGATGTTTGCTAAAGTGTCCTTACTTCGTACGTTATTTACATATGAAGAGTAGTGTATCTTTTGAGTCATGTTATGTTTCTGCTCTTTACCTGATACGTATCTAGCAGCAGGGAAACCAACAAATGCAGATATATTGGCTGCTTGTTAGTTGTTTTTCGGTCGGAGGAAGCTCTTTCGTTCAAAGAAAGAAGCAGCAAGACTGGAAAACCAGCTTTTGAGGTTGATCTTTTCTGCTTCCTTTTCAGGTAAGGGTGTTAAAAGAAGGAGAGGAAATGCTGATTTGACCAGACAGGGTTAGAGTAAATAAATACATGCTGTTCCCCATCCCCATTTCCACGCTAATTTGTTGCCAACATCATGGGTATAGCATTTTAGTAGTCAAGTGATGAGAAGAGCACCAGCTGGACTGGTCGCCTTTGCGGCTGGGGGCTCCGGGTCCTTGGTGTCCTTTGGTCGTGAACTTTGGACTATCCCTTTGGTGGCTGACAGTCCTGTGCAGATTCCTGTTGGCATTACACCAAAACAGCTGCTTCGTGTTCAAAATTGCAGTCAGCCATGCAAATCCCAAAGTGCAGTTTGAGGAAAATGAACTGAATTGCACCCAAAGCCTGGAACAGCCTGCGAGACCTACCTTGCCTTGTGCTTTGAGCTTGCCACAGAGCACAGACAAAAAAATGTTATGAGAGAAACTGGGTGTCCTGGGTTCAGCAGCAGCAGTCATTTTTCTCCTCCTTAGCAGCTGGTACAGCACTGTGGTTTTGACTTTTGGCCTGGGAACAGCGCTGATAACACTGGTGGTTTTAGTTACTGCTCAAATGTTTCGTCTGATCAAGGACTTTCTGAGTCTCATGCTCTGCCAGGGAGGAGGGGAAGCCGAGAAGAAGCAGAGACAGGACACCTGACCAAAACTGATCAAAGAGGTATTCCATACCACAGCACATCATGCCCAGGGAGTAAAAACTGGGGGCAGGGACCCAGAAGGGTTAGTTCACTGCTCAGCTGGGCTGGGTATCAGCTGGCGGGTGGTAAGCAGTTGTATTCTCTTCCCTTGTTATTTCCCTTATTATTATTATTATTGGTGGTAGCAGCAGTGGTTTGTGCTACACCTTAGTTACTGGACTGTTCTTATCTCAGCCCATGGGAGTCACATTCTTTTGATTCTTCTTCCCATCCCTCAGGGAGTGGAGGGGGAGAGGGGGAGTGAGCAAGTGACTGAATGAGTTACAGCTGGGTTTAAACCAGGACACTGGCAGTACTCCTCTGTGGGCACCCCAAAAGCAAATTAACTAATTGCTGATGACTAAAAATGGCATATGGTTGGTCCTTTCTATATTCCTTATTCTTGAAAAAGCAAAATGAGCTCTAGGAGAATGAATAGGCAGTTAAATGTATCTCAATAATTTACTATTATATTTTACTACTAAATAATCTCAGACAAGTACAAAAAGGGTATATAGACATTCTAGGTCACACTGGGGTGACACTAAGTGGCTCTATGATATGTATAATCACATCTAAAGGCAAGGAGTTGGTTGGTATTCAGCTTATGTGGGGTCATCCCTGTGCAACAAAAACTGGTGCAGAAATCGGCAGTGCTGTGGAGGAGAAAAAAACTTCTAAATCTATCATGGTAAAAAAAAGTCAATGTCAGCCTTAAAATTTCACAGTAATATTGGAGTGAGAATTAGCATTAGGTTGAGTAAACTGAGATAAAATTATACATCAGTGTGGAATGAAACTGCATGTACTCAATTCTCTTTAAAGTGTTAGCAGGACATCAAGGTGGAATTAAAATGTTTTAAATGTCGGTTTCTTCCAGCTCCTAAATCCCACTGTGAATTTTCCAATCATCAAAAATCCAGCCATAATAAATGTACTTAAACTTCCACTGCAGTCTGCAGCTCTTTCTCTCTAGCTGATCATGCTGTCAGATGTCTTTTGTGCAAAGCATGTTATAAAAAGAAAAATAGAGCAAACACATCTGAGCTGATTTCTTTCTACTCCACTGGCACATAACTGGTGGCAATAAGGTTGATACTTCAAATGTGTTTTTCTTTGCACTGCAGTTGTGCTGTGAGATTAGCAAATCTCAGACACTGAAGTTTACCTTCACTTGATGGTGCCAGTCAAAAGAGCTGTTTGCTTCTGCTAGGGAAGCTTTGTGCTTTCTAGTCTGGGGAAACTGCTCCTGTGCAAGGAGGCTGTTTGCAGCTAATCCTTGGTCACAGCTCATCAAGGCACTGCTGATATCCCTGCACTTTTGTAGTTAAAAATTACTGTTATTAATATAACATGCATGACAGCTTGCTGCTTGAAGCTGAGCGCTGAGGCATGGCTATTCCTGCTGCTTCAGCTGCCTCATGACACATGACTTTTGCTCAGATTCTTCCCTTATCATCTCCCTGCCTACCCCAAGGCCATCTGCAGCAAGGAGAAACAGTGGCGCAAAGGAAGTTAATCATTAGCTGATATAGTGGTGAGGTCTATTCTGCAGGTAACTAAGCTGATTAACATGTGTGACCTTGCAGTGGCGGTTAGTTACATCTTTGCATTCTTCCTCCTGGGATTAATCCCATTTTATAGATTTGCTTCTGGACGGGCAGCATTTGTGTTCAGATCTTTGGATCCTGGAGATATCAGACTGGTCTCTCAGACTGCTCCAGGATATCTGAGTTCCTTTCAGCCCTTGCACAAACATCTGTGCACTTCTACCATAACTAGCACACTCGTATTAGTGAGCCATAACAGTAAATCATTGCATTTCTAGGAATTCTGAAAACCAAAGTTCCCAGGCTTTCCTGATTGTAAAACCCTTGGAAAGGCTTCTCTTCCCTTTCTACACCTTTTTTTTCTCTGGCAGAAGTATGACTGTTTAACAGCAATTTTCCTCCCCTGTTTTTAAAGTGAAGAATTTTAATTTGGATGTATTTTCCTCTGAAAATCCCTTGAGTCAATGTGGAATTACAGAAAGCACCTTTCTGAAGACAAAAAATACCTGAAGACATTTGCAGTGAAAAGTGTGTGTGTATTTGCATGTGTGGGTGCATGCTCTGGACTGCAAACATGGTTGCTTCCCACCTTGAGCCAAAGCAGTTTACTTTGTACCTAGCAGGAGGGGAATATCGGTGCAAAGCTGCAGTGAGAAGGAATTTGATCAGAATTGTGGGAAAAAGACTGGGCACCAAATTCCTCCTGTCTCAGTTCCATGCAAAGAGGTGCATTTGTAGACCGTCTAATGATGGTGTTTAATAACTACCTCACCTACAAATAATAGACAGATTAGGTCCTTATACTCACTTATATCCCAGCCCTACTTTGTACAATCTGCCATGCTTTTATTTCCTTTACTTCTATATTGCTTTTCCCAGTTTCTCTGATTCAAGAAATTTCTCATTTCTCTCATCCAAAACAGAGCTACCAAATAGATGGGGTCAATGATCCCCGGGGAAAGAATAGGCGCTGGGCTCCTGTAGATGAAGTGTGGGAGGCAGAAGAAATGACTCTGGACAGTCCAGTGGCTCTTCATTTCTGTGTAGAATAATTACTTTTCAAAAAGTATTTATTTTTCTTTAATATGTTTTTGATCTATTGCTCTTGATGGCCTGCTCTCTACCAGCCTGACTTCAAAGAAACAAGCAAAGTTTTATAGCTTAGGCTGGGGAAGAAAAAGTATGGTTTATAGTTTCAAATAAGTACAT
The DNA here is from genome assembly GCA_024733675.1 of Psilopsiagon aymara. Classification (NCBI taxonomy): domain Eukaryota; kingdom Metazoa; phylum Chordata; class Aves; order Psittaciformes; family Psittacidae; genus Psilopsiagon; species Psilopsiagon aymara. The sequence goes on along the minus strand of JANRGW010045224.1, from coordinate 7,560 downwards.
CATTCTGCAATGCTGAAAACATTGTAGATTCACTTTATTTTTCAAATAAGACTATAATAGGACAGTTACTGGCATACATCTTACTGCTGTTGTTGATGACTTTTAGACCTGAGACTGCAAGCCCTGTACTGGATCAGGGCAGCCAAGGAAATGTGACAGAGCAGTCAGAAAGCAAAATTTACACCTTGAATGACTTTCTGGTATTCCTGCATTTGGTTTCATCTCAAACTGTCACACAAGCTTATTTGGCTCTGTAATGCCAAATCCAACCAAGTCATGCACTCAGGGACAGAGAGTAGAATTTGACAGCTCTGGTTAATCAAGTAAACTTTCATTGGAATGGCTGTACAGAAATAGAACCTAAGGTATAAGATATTGATGCATTTTTCAATAACGTTGAATATATTTCTGATCCCTCCATGCTTAGACTGAGTCTTTCAAATAGGGAAAGGGGTGGTCCTTTCCAACCCTAACTATTCAATGATTCTATGATTCTATGACAAAGTTTACTTGTTTGATGAGGGGAAAGTAAATTGTTTCCTATCTCCAAAAATCCCGATAGACTGAAACAGGTTGTCTTAGCTTAGAAATAAGATGCATCTAATGCAAATATTTTCTTCTTATAAATTTAACTATAAAGAAATATGCAGGAGAGGAAAACATAAGAGGAAATGGTAGCACTCATAATAAAAATAATTTTACGTACATTTATTCTGGAAAGGGGAGTAAGGTTTCTGATCATGAGTGATTGAGATTGTCAGTTATCTTCCATTAGAAGCAAAGTGGGCAAGAATCTACAATATTATGCTTAATAAAGCAATGACTGAAATAACATATAATGATTTCTTATAACAGTAGAGGTCTGGACCTGATGAGCGGAAAGTCTTACGGAATCTGTCTGCAGGAAAAAAAAAAAGGTCTTTATTAAACAACATGATCAGTGGGGAAAAAGTGGGCAGAAGCTATCAGCCTGCTACAGCAAACAGATGCTTTTGGAATTATTAAAGTTAGTAGGGCTTCTAGCTTAATTGAACTGTATTGCTATCATCTAAGTAACACTGAAGGCATGTAAGGAAACTAGGATGTTACATTTTAACAAAATAAACTAGTATCCTCAGTCTAACCTTAATCCATGTATGTGAGACAAGAGAAAGGAAAAACAGACACTGGGAAATACATATTTTTAAAATATTCTGAACATAATTTTTGAAATTTTTTGGATATCCTTAGCAATATCACTAAAGATCAGGGATACATTCTGAATTCTTTCCTAGATGGATATCAACTGTTGATTTTCATCACTTTCTCTACAGAAAACATCTAGACATCATGACTGTCAATCTTGCATTGTGAATTGAAGACAAATGCTTTGCATGTCCTAGACACAATCTGAATTAAAATACTATTATTGACTTCAGCTCTACATTATTCTCAAAAAGGAAAATGTACTGTACAAGCTGGTGTCCTGGGTTCAGCCATAGCAGTCACTTTTTTTCTCCTTCTTAGTAGCTGGTGCAGTGCCTTGTTTTTGACTTTTGGCCTGGGAGCAGCTCTGATAACACCAATGCGTTTAGTTCCTGCTCAAAAATTTAGTCTGACCAAGGGCTTTCTGAGTCTCATGCTCTGCCAGGGAGGAGGGGAAGCCAAGAAGAAGCAGAGACAGAACACCTGACCCAAACTGACCCAACTGACGCCTGACCATAGCACAACACGCCTAGGATGTAAAAACTGGGGGCAGGGTCCCAGAAGAGTGGGACCACTGCTGGGTCGGCCTTGGTATCAGTCACAGGTGGTAAGCAGTTGTATTCTCCTCCCGTGTTGTTTCCCTTGTCTTTATTATTATTGATGGTAGCGGCAGTGTTATACCTTAGTTAATGGACTGTTCTTATCTCAACCTGTGGGAGCTACATTCTTTCAATTCTCCTCTCCATCCCCCCAGTAGTTGGGGAGGAAGAAAAAGGGGGGAGTGAGCGAGAGAACTGTGTGGCTGATTTATGGCTGGGGTTAAACCACGACAGCTGGGGTTGCTTCCAAACACATATTTAGAAAAATTACATATTTTAGATGGCCTACACTAGGTGGCATTATTCATAACACTAATATATCAATATATCAACATATATCAATACATGCTGGCATAAGGCAGCTGACTTTCTGAGATAGTTGCTTCATCAGTTCACAATGGAAATTTAATGTTTAACTTTGTTTTCTGACAATTTCTTCTGCCGTGATGATCAACCATGAAATACACCCTGAAGACAACATTTTGGCTGAACCAGCTGCTAATCCATTTATGTTCTGAATCATAAGTATTCATTGTACTTAGTATTTTTACCTTGATATATGTGCAAAGGATAATTGAGTTAGATTTCTCTAATCAGCGCAACCATGGCAGCTTTTCGTGTTTTCATGAAACTGCATGGTTGAAAGGCTTTTGTTGGTTTTTCTGGTCAGAAAAGAAGCAGAACTGTGTACCAAACTGCTTTTACATTTTTAAAAGCTCTTGTTGCCTAGAAGATATTTCTGTTTACTTCTGAACATTTTCCATGTCTTCTGTGCTGTGATTGAAACTGAATTCAAAATCAAGAGGATGTGAAATAACAGAAAACTTTTTCATTGGGCTTTATCTTTTTGCTAGTAATTGCTTGGAACAGATTATCCAGTTTTGGATGCTTTTGAAGAATAAGCAGACATTTTTACTGAGTTGTTTAGAAGGTTGGGTTGTTGGGGTTTTTTTTGAGAGTTAAACAGCCATCTCTGAAACCATGAGTGTCTGTATTGGTAGATTTATAAATCTTCATCTGCATGAAATTTTCTCTATCTTTTTTTCCAATTGGCTACATTTACTGAAAATATAAACGTATAGCATGTACTTCCATCATGAGCATCTTCATACAAACTGATTTAAACCTTTAAGCAGAGCTTACTTCATTTTTGTAGAATCTTTTAGAATTGGCATGCCATTCATTCAGACATAATAGCAAAGCTTTCTACAGCAGCAGCATGGTTCCCACATTTTTTCAATATACAAAGGAAAAATATGTTTTATCTGCCTTAAAGAGCTTCAGACTCACTGAATGAATAGTATAAAATAAAAGTTGTCTTTGTTCTGATTTATGAGCAATCACCAGTAATACAGATTCTCCCCTTGGGACATTTCTGCTGAAGTATAACCACATCACGATTAAGCTTCCTCTGGCATGCACCTATTCTTGTGGGTGCTATTATAAACTAACATAAAGACTGATCTAAAGTAAGCAAGTATTTATAGCAATAAAGTGTAGAATATTTGCTGAGTAAGCTAGTACTTTTTGCATTATGCTAGGGACTTAGAGGGACAAAAATCAGTCCCAGCAGCAAGTCTTGGGGCACTTTGTGTTAGCCTCTCTGTATGTCAAGAATTAGGTCTCTTTTATTCTCCTTTGTTTTCTCTGTCTCATGAATAGTTTTAATCCATGGTAGAAATTCACATTTTACCCTGTAGTTTTCAAATGTCTGTAATAAGCTTTAGTGATGGATTCTCGCATAAGCATTCTAAAACTACAACTGAATGATCTCTACTTTTTAATCATGGAATTTTATATTTTCATTTATTACACCATCTAAACCACTGGACATATCATAGTAGCAGTTTATTCTCAATAATTTCAACAGTATTAAATCTGAAAATGTCCAGCATATAACTACCTTCTTTCTGAATAGATAGATTCACATCTCAGGTTTACAGAAGCAGGCTATAATAGTGCTACTGTGATTTTCAGCAGCTAAAAATCTTGTTGTATTCTTTGGGAGACTATTTTAAGAGAGAAAGCAACTGTGCAGCATGTCATTCACAACTAAAGTGTGATCTACAAGCTAGGATGGCACTAGATGCCCACCGGGAGCTGAATAACCTGAGTTGTGTTTCTTGTGTTTTACCAATTCCTTATCCAATGTATTCCCACTGAGGTGCATGAAAAACAGAGCTAAAAGATGTTATTCTTAGAGTACTATGAAGGAGGACAGAAGACAGTTTATGTTACATCAATTGAGTAGAAAAGCTCATGTAGAAATGCTACTACAGCACCAAGCAAAAAGTTGAAGTTTTTGGGAATATTAGAATACACAATCAAATGCTTAGTGACATGGAATTTAAAATTCAACTAAACATGACTCTAAGTTATTTTGTCAAGTTTTAAAGATTTGGGGTCCTGCTTCAGTTTTGTGTTATCTTGCCTCACAAACCCCTGAAGCTGGTCTTATTTACTTATCTAGTTTTATGAGAGAAAGTATCAGGATCCAGGCATGAATCTTAGCCAAATTTTCTTTCTACTATCCCATGTACAACTAGCAGGTGGTGGGTACAAGGGCAAACTAAAAGGAACAGTTTTTCACGGCTCGTGTATTTTTGAACAGATCTTGTCACCAGATGTTCTGGATGCCAAATGTTTACAAGGTTGCAGAAAGCACTTAGACGAATTTAAGGAAGAAGAACATCTGGGTGGCAATAAGATACAAAACTATCTTCTTATTGAGACTTTTTTTTTTTTGCTGTCTGGAAAGTTTTACCTCTACTATTACAGGTTTAGTCTGTTTTTCTACTTTACTTTTGCAAACTTCCCTGACATTCACCAATTGATCTTGGGTCAGACTTGGCATTGCCCTTGCCATTCTTTCACATTCTTCTTATGTAAAATTTCTGAGAGATATAATTATTTCTTGGAAGCTAACATACCTCCTTAGTCATACGTAATGAAAAAGTAATTTTAAGTCACAGTACAATCTGAGATGGTAGGTTATGTACAACAAAAAAAAATAAATAATTCTGCTCAGTTCAGTGGTGATTTACTTAGCAACTGAGTAATGGAGTACCTGAAATAATTAAATCTATTCAGAAATCAGCAAGAAATACAGTAGTCTAGGTATAATTTATGAAAAAGTGTAATCTGAGAGATATGAAAAAAATATGGGTTAGTCCAGCGTGGCAAAGGCACTCAAAAGATTCAAAGAGTTAGTCTAGTGCAAGGAACATTGAGGTTCCAGCCGCAAATGGCCATGTTGTCCAACATCTTCACCAATCTTTACCTATTCAAAGTGTCCTCCAAGCTCTCTTCTCACTACTCTCTTGACTTTTCAAATAGCATATAGTTTAGAAATACTGAAATAGTTTATGCTGGGGGGAGCAATAGTAATAAAAATAAACTGCAGTGATGAACATTAATGGATGGTTTGTTGGAAATTACACTAACACCAGTTCCTGGGTTAGCTTTGCAGTGTTTGAATCCTAAGACTGTGCAGATGGATTATTTACTTTATTACCTGAATTTCATGGCCAGCAAACACTGCCAGTGGTTTAGAAAGTGAGCCAAAGTCCCATAAAAAATTCTGATCTGTATAATTAAAAGGAAAATGGGTCTGAGGAACTGGTTTTCCTTCCGTTTTTTTAGGATTTTAGGGTCTTCCCAGATGAGTAACAGCCATCAGATGAGCACAGTTGCATAGCTCTCTGGTGATGTATACTGCTTAAGGGCAACAGCACAACCTGGTGGTTTATGGTTATTTTAATGCATCAGATATTGTATCTGCAGAAGAAAACACACAAATTTCCTTTTCCTAGAAACCAACTCTTTGCCTGTACAGAACAGAAGCTGGTTTTCATTAATTCATTTGTAAGATACCACTTTACCTGAGGTTTTCAGAATAAATAGAAAAGACTGCAAGGGTATATGCAAAAAGATGAATTAATAGGTCCTTTCCAACATCTAAGATTCTGAAACCTTGAGGCACTCTAGCGATGAGCAATTTCTCATGGTTTTGTGCTGGATATGTCTGAATTTTTGTTCCAAGATAATAGCTAGAGGCATATAACTAGAAAAAGCTTGCAATATGCACTATGCAAAATTTAAAAAAAAAAAAAAAAAAAAAAAAAAAGAGAAAAGGAAAGTGTGTGCAGAAAAAAATCCAAGTTTGTCTTGCTTCTTTTTCTATTACGATGAAGCCTAGAAAGTATATAATACATTTACAAAGAATGAATATTCAAATATCAGTAGTAATATTTATTCTCTTTTGTTTGTGTCTCCAGGGTACGTGACATTGTTCAGAGTATATCTTATGTCGCAGTGAAATTAAATGGGTGTCAAATGTGATCAGACAGAATTTTCAAATAAAATTAATTGCATGTTCTCTTTTGCTTGATTCTGAAGAATGGACTATGTTATTACTAGCTTCCACTTGTGCGGTTGCTGAACAGAATTCTTACAAACTACATATTCAGTTCATTTACTGATCATATAGAATGGGCCAAAAGCCACTAGCTGTAACTAGAAAGCTGGTACCAGTTTGATGATGGGGCTGGTCCTGATTCTGTACAAGCCTTTTTCATCTTCACGACATGTCCAAAACACAGTTTCCTCAGTTTTGCTTAACTTGATGGAAAGAACCTTTGATTTCAACCTGTGTGGGTTTGGATCTGAAAGGGATCGTAAGGGACCTTTACCGGGGCACTGAAATGCTAAAGTGCTTTGAGACTATAGTAGCATTATTTTAGGCAGTGAACATTTCTGTAAGTTTGTCACTGAAATGCTAAGGCTTCTCATTGCTTCATCTTTGTGCTTTAGTCCTGTTCACGTCTGAAGTGTGACTCAAAATCTTGGTTCAATAAAGCACTTTAGTCCACATGGAAGTACGATTAATGCATTTAAACCTACACTTCAGCTCACACCTAAGTTTCATTTACTTTATTGTGATCAAATATATATGAAATATAAAGTGTTATAAAATTTCTTGAAAAGCTTCTTATTTTGCTTTAGTTTATTATAGAAGAAATATGTCATTATATAAATATGATAAAATACTCAGAATACAAGATGATATTTCTGAAAAACTGTGCAAAGAGCTTTGGAAAAGTGAAGGGGCAGGGGAAAGAAAGAAAAGAAATAATTGCTTTCTTTTCCTTGAGTGCTGAGTTAGAGGACAAAATGTCATAGGCCAAGTCCTGTTGTTCACAGCCTTTCCCTGCAATCCACTGAAGCACAGGGAGGCAATGCAATTCCCACTTTCCTACACCCCACTGAAGCAGATGCTGGAAGCATGCTCTGTTCTGCCACAGCTAGACATAACTATGAACAGAAAACAAACGCATCTGATATGAAATGACTTTGTGCCAGCCTCCCACACATCCTGCTTCACAGTGAAGGAATGTCAGAATATTTTTCAGCTTGTTAAAAATTATTGGCGAGCAGTGACATCAGGTCTACCTGCTTAATATGTTTTCATCAATAATTATAACCCATCAGTTCAGACACTGCTTTTCACTTTGCACTCAGAATAGGTGACAGTTTTGAAGAACTTCAAATCAGCTGGGTTGAGCTGTCATATCTCCCTCAGCATCTACTGTCATAACTGCTGTGTAGTGTCTGGGGCAGTGTGGACACACCCCACCGCTGATCAGTCATCTGCTCTGCTTCCCTTACCGTTTGCTAAAGTTCTTTCATATTTTCATGTTAGCAAAAAGAATTTGTAAAAAATAGCCTAATATAATACTTGGGGATATCTGCTAATGTTGACAATTGAGTATCTACC
>JANRGW010045223.1:0-20445 GCA_024733675.1 Psilopsiagon aymara | reverse complement strand
CAGCCCCAACTTTCTCATCCTATCTTCATACTGGAGGTGCTCCAGTCCCCTGATCATCCTCGTGACCCTCCTCTGGATTTGTTCTAACAGTTTCATGTCCTTTTTATGTTGAGGACACCAGACTTTACCCTGCACGCTACATAAGAAGTCCCACTGAAATCAATTAAAGAATATATGTCATAAGTGACCATTCAGTTTGAGTAAGGACGACAAAATCTGGTCCTTAGATAAACCACAGGAGAAGAGAAGTCTGTCTTAATATTTTTTATTTATAAATCCTGAAGAAAACCCAAGACAGATTGGTACAAACATGTTGCAGGAATTGAGGTGAGCAGGATCTCTTCTAAATAGCCTGGTAGCTGGGTTGCAGGATTGATCTGGGATGAATACAGAAATAAACTCATCAGCAACATTTTCTGTGAGAGACTAACATCCTGCTGTATTAGCCCAAAGTTCTGGGAACCAAAGGTAAAAGAGACAGATGAAAGGATGGAAAAGTAAAGGTTTTAAAAGAGAAGACAAAAGGCAAAAACCACCGCATTTCTTCCTCTGAACAGACTCCAAATGGATGATTGACATAAAGGATCCTGGTATTGTCTCCCACCTTCTGTTAGGGCTGTCTTATGGGCTGAACTGAGGAAATCCTAATTTTCTAGACTGGCCTAAAAGGAAAAGCATCTTGAATTCCCTGGCCTGATGCCGTAGTGAAGCATTGATTCATATGCTGCTTCAGAATGGGCCTGGCTAACGATGCTTCTGTTTGAATCCTGCAAAGCCTTCAGGGATATGTAGTGTCTGTTGCCTGGCAAAGAGAGAAGCTCTCTGTTGAAACCCATAGCTGGTGTACTTCTGAAAATCAGACCTGTTCTGCTTGTATGTATGAAGATCAGCATGTTGGTGTGGAAGGATACAATGCTAAGACAGAATTCATGTAATGTATGTAGTTATGGTCAGTAGTAGAAACAGACTAGCCAAGGTATGTGTTCTCTTGTCAGGTAACAGCTAAAGCCAGAAAAATTGAACTGATTTATTTCTAATTAATATTTCTTAAAAATGACTGCAGTGATTATTGTATATCAGGAAGATTTTTGAACAAAAGTACATCATTGTAATTAAAATTATTTTTAAAACAGTTGGTTTTTAAAGAATTTCAAATAAAAAAATAGAATGCACATGCCACACCAGGAAGTGAAACAGAATGGAAAAAACAGAAGAAGGAAGGAAGACGAAAAAGAAGAGGAGGAGGAGGAGAAAAGAAGAAGCAGGAGACAAGAAGAGGAAAGAACAAAAAGAAAGAAAGAAGAAGATTATGATGAATTTAGTCATGGTCGTGAAGACAGACATAAAGGAAATTCTGTGGTATCCAGGGTATATGCAGCCCTCATCCAACTCATGGTGCCATTGCAACTGTGGTAGATGATGGTGGGCACTGACCAGTGCTAATGTGGGACAAACATCTAAAGCCTCCAGAAATCCCAGGCAACTTCAGCCTTTATGTTTTCTTCAAGTGAGACAGCAGAGGGGAGTGTGGCATCCTGATGTGTACCACGATGAAGTTACCAGTTATGGCTGTGTAAGGAACAGGACGTGGAAATGCTGCATATACTGCTCTGCTGTGCTGGGTTTCTGTGCCCTGGCAGGGGTACCCACATTTGGGTCATGGTTTATACACACAGAAGGGTATAGTGAGATATAAAATACCATTTTGAAAGAACTACAGGGGGCCAAATGTTACGAAGTGCTGGTAGTGCTTTGCTCTAATGACATGTTCAAAGGATCTTTCTTTAAGAATTTGGAAGTATTTCAAATTAATCAAGGGCAAACTTAAATCTGTGCAGTTTTCTGTGATGCTGCTATGCAGCCTTCTGTGTCTCCCATGTGGAAGCCATCCCTGGTTGGTCACTGATGATTCCCTTAGATTTTAGTGATCAGGCCATGGCAGAGACCAATCCTCCAGGTACTTTCCTATATACACCACTTGAAAACCTGGCACTGCTCTCAGATCCTGCAGCCACACTGGCAGGTGAGCAAGGCAAGGAAGCTGGTAGTTCAGAATGGCAAAATGGAATCTCCTCTTTCCTTTCAGGAAGAAGAGGGAGGAGGGAGGATAAATTTCCAATTTACTGGACTCACAGATGTAGTCATTTCTTTGTAGTCTGTCAGCTTTCCTGAGCTGTCTTTCTATAAACTCATAGGAAATTGACTGCAGCAATTTTTTGCATGATTGATAATGGTTCACACTTCATCCAGTTTTAAACTCCACAACCTTATGTCCCGAGCAGTTTTTCCTTATCACTTTTCACAGGACAGGTAAAAATTATCTTGAAGTCTCCTTTGTGTGTTTTATTAGCATTATTAATATTTCTCTTCCAGTTCAGTCACATTGAAGTCATAACTTCAAGTACATTCACTGCTGAGTATCTCATCAGAGAGAGCTGTATATTTATAATCCCTGTTAGGAGCTTGCCAGTCATACAGTCGCATGCTTTTCCTCCTTCAGAACAATCTCATCTTTCAGTTTATCAATAGCTCTGACAGCAGAAGCAATGGAACCTCTATTCTGGGCTGTTTACTTTGTCATTATTGCTCCTTAATGTTTTAGATGGTATTTTCATCTTTCTGTCTCCTCCATTCCTTTACTTATGGCATGACTGTAAATTTATGTTCTATAACCTCCTATTTTGTACAAGTCTGGGAAAACCAAGAACAATAAAAGCCTCATTCTCTCGTCTTCAGGGGGACATGCAGGCAAAGGTACTAATAACCATATAGTTATTATAGGACAAAAAGAGATTTTAAATCTAAGTAGCTGGGTGAAAAGAATGGAGACTTGATTATTCCATTAGGTAATTTGTGTGATAGTCACATTGCTTTATCATCCCACTCCTTTATCACTTCTATTAATAATCATGTTTATTTTCTATTAAATTGTTCCTGGAACTTACATCCCTGGAGCCATAAATTGTGCTGAAACATGTTGAGATTGTATACTTGTTTATGCAATTTTGCTAAAGCCAAAAGGGATAACAATGGCTGAAAGTGATGCTCAGGATTTAATTCCATTGAATACTTTGTCAAAACCATAAAATAATAGTAATTAAATGGTGCAAGCAACTGATGAATGCTGTGTGAAGCTGCATATGTAGTCTGCCCTATTGCTGCTGGTTTCAAACAAAGGGCCATGACAGTCATTCTCTGCTTCATTGGCCTGTGTGAAAAAAAAAGAGATCTTGTTGTACAGCAAGGCCACTTGCATGGTCATTTCCCTGCTGACATCTTGATGCAAACCCCTCAGGGGTCTCACAGAGATCAGTTTATCAGTACAGTAATAACCTCATTAAGTGACAGGGAAATCATAAAGCATTACTGCTAGAATGCATTCAGCTTTGGGTCATTATTATTGCAGGAATATGCTATTAATAATATTTTATGCCTGTTTATACGAATTCTTATGAACAATTTGATATACTAAATGCCAGGTGGGTCGGTCAAGCTCTCTTTAGTCAGTGAGCTTTTGGATGGAAAGACAGGGACTTGTAACTTCCACTCTCCTGCTGCTGCAGAGCTCCTGTGCAGCGTGGGACCAGTGACCTGAGGCAGTGCAGCAGATGTCTAAACCAAATGAGGGGGCTTTAACTTCACAGGAGAACAATGACAACCTCACCTCACAAGTCTCTTCATACATACAGTGAGCATGTCCAAAACACTGCTGAGAGCTCCAGCTTTAGTCCTTTAGATATAACTGTTAAAGACACCCATAGCTGAGTAGTATTGTCTTGTGATTCACCCGTAGCTAAATTGCACCGCAGGAGAGGTGACTCATCAAATTTTCATAGATGAGATCCTCCTCCATTTCCATAATGGTTTTAATTCCCTTTAAAGCTCTGTAATGGCAGGTGAGCTGAGTCTGCTGCCAGGTATCTTAGCTACAAGTGTCAGGGGCAGCTGTGTACTTGCAGCCCCTCAGGAGATGTTGGAGCTTGTATTGCTACCTATGGCTTTAGTTCACAACATGCCAGCTGGCGTCTGGGGAAATGGTGATCAGTAGCAGTTTCTTCAACCTCTCAGGAGAATAGCATATTATTTTATGCTCAGTAGCTCTTTTCACAATGTTCCTGGGTGATGGCAATTTCCCCTTAAAAGGCACTGGAATATGTTGCTAATTCTATGGATTACTTTCTGTAGATTAACAGTGTCATGTCATTTCACTAACGAAACTGTAAGGTACACCAAAAGCATTTCCAGCTCTCCACTGTATTATAACATCAGGAAATGTGAGAACCACAGGTACTGACATATTAAACTTTACCTGGACTGCTGATACACAGCCAGGCTTTGTATTTTAAAACATGCACACAGATGCATGGGATACTCAGAGGTTTAAAGTGATATGCCCAGGAGCATCCAAATATGCTTTTTAGGACAGAACGCAAATTCTACTTCATCTCCTATTGAGTTTGGGGATGGGTGTGTTTGGTTTGGTTGTTTCTGGCTTGCTTATTTTCTTTTATTTGAAGAAATGTGTATGAAGGACAGAAGCAGACTCTTCTCACTGGTCCCCAGGGACAGGGAAAGAGACAATGAACACTAATTAAGATCATGGAGAGTATATTTAGATTAGACACTAGGAAAAACTTCATTGTGAGGGTGCTGAAGTGCTGGCACAGGTTTCCCAGAGAAGCTGTGGCTGCCCTATCCCTGGCAGTGTCGAAGGCCAGGTTGGACAGGACTTGCAACAACCTGGTCTATTGGAAGGTGTCCCTGCTCATGGCAGGAGTTTGGAACTGGATGAGTTTAAGGTCCCTTTCCATATGAATGTCAGAACCTTTTTTATTACAAGTTGGTTGAACACTAAAACATGTTACCCAGAGAGGCTATGGTGTTTCCATCCTTTGAGATACTCAGAACCTGACTGGACACAGCCCAGGACCAGGATAACCTGCTCTGACTGACCCTCCTCTGAGCAGGGGGGTTGAAGCAGATGACCTCCAGAGGTTCCTTCCCAGCTCAACTATTGTATGACTCCTCAGAGAACAAAAATGTGGTGCAGATTATGTAATGTTGTGGAAATATTAAATATAGCTATAGGAATACAGGACAGAGGAAAGACTCTCCACAAGGTAAAGCAAAACGAATTTACATGCTTACCATCACGGCTCGTGTATATTAGCTCCTGAGAGAATGTAGAGCTTACTGTGACCTCTGAAAGGCAGGCCAGGATGTGAGCTAATACTCAAGTCAGTGCTTAATTAACCAAGGAAAAAATATCAATAGAGGTGCATCTGAATGTCACAGATAATATGGAAATACAGTTTCTAATTTAATGCAGTAAAGTCTCTGGACATGCCCACCCCATATAAATGAGATCTAGGCCATCATTAAATGGAAAAGATGATGAAGCAGGGAAAGAAAAGCTAATCTAAACCAGCTTGCTGCAACTTTATCAGAGATGTACTGATAGGGATCATCTGCGTTTCTGAACAACCGTACTTTCAGTTTCATAAGTAATTGCTTTAAAGGTGTTAATTTGTCATTCAGACTTCTGGTTACATGTCAGTGCTCCACTATGGTTCAAACAAACCAATCTACCACCATTTTTTAACCTGAAGCCATCAGATAAGTAATACAGTGTAGCTTGCAGAGTAGGAGCCTCTTTGTCAGAGCTGCAGCAAGGCTGGACTGCCGAACCGCAGCTAGATAGGGTGCCTAATCCCTGCCTGGTACCTACAGTACCTGCAGCAAAACAATCCCTCACCTTTTCTCTGCAGATCCTGTGCTGCTCCATCCCTGAGAATGGTGCTGACATGTGGACCTAGTGATAGGCATTTACTTTGTGTTACTGGAACACCAGGAAGTAATGTACCTGGAAATAGAGAAAGGTGTTTTGCCTGGTGTTGTATTGGGAAACCCAGGGTGGTAGATACTTGACATTGTCATCAGCAAGAACACCTGCTAACTGTTGAATCATTCAACTGAGCTAAATGTTGATGTGTGCAGTGCAGAGCTGTTTTGCCTCGAACTGTAATAGCTCTAATAAATTGTGTACTGCTGTTTCTTAGCAGGCCTGTAACAGCAGGTTATTTCGAAGTCAGATACGCTTCAGTGGCATGGATTTACACTCAATTTCTGGGATGTCAACACTGCAGTCTGAAAGGAAATGGTTCTAAAGTCATATCCAAGATGTTTTGTTTTCCTTTTCTCTTGCTGCCTAATAATCTATCCTACTTTAGTTGTGTCTTTATTTTCCTGCAATTGAGCTCTAAGATTTGCATAGCAGCACAATGCTTTCTGCACAGTGTATCAAATGGGTTGTGTAGTCCATAGCAACATCACCAGTTTCAGTTCTTGTTGTAAGCCTCCTGCACTGACCTAGCTTCATCCTTCACCATGACTTCTGGGGACTTCTATGACACCAAGTCAGTAAATCTTCTTTGATCTGATAAATGTCTCTGTAAGCACGTGCTTTGTTCATGAATGGTACTGGCTGGTCCTGAAAATTGGACATTGTCAAACAAAGATAGTGTGGCAGTGATAATGGATATTCTCCTCAACCTCTTGCACAGTGGTTCAAAGTCTTCTAAAAACAATGTTAATACCAACTGGGGGCCAAAGACTTTCTATAGTTTGGGTGTTTTTCTGTTACCAGTGGAAACAACCAATCCTGCCATATAAGGCCTTGTTATCTAACATGATGTAAAGCCACAGTTCTATTTAAAAGTAAATCCAGTGGTGGTGGTGGCAAATGGCCTAAGGAAAACCTATGGACCAGGAATTCCCTGAAGTACTGCTTCTCTGAAGCCTATGTCAGGAAAGGATTGCACAGGATATGCTTTCTCCCCAAGCATCTGCTGCTGACTGCTGCTGGAAGGATCCTGTGCTATGAGGATTTGTGTTTTGCCCAGTGCAGAACTGATGTCTTCAAATTAACAGCCTGCTGAGGATAACGCCCTGTTTCAAGTCCCCTACATGAATTTGAGTCAGCAATTTGATATTTAAACGCTCTCTGCTTCATGGCTGTAACACAAAGTTCTCTGATTGTGTTTGTTAATGATGACTATATTCAGTTAGAACAAAACAGTGACAAGAGTAGCAAAAGGAAATACCCATGGAGAATGGAGGAAGCGTGGGAAAGATCAATATTTTTCAGCAAGAAAACACCAATATTATAGAAAAAGAGGTGATCTTTCAGACCTACTAATAGGAAATACAATAACACAGAGAAGCTTTTGCTCTCTTCTGTGAAAGAGGAAATATATAGCTGGCTAAATCCATTCAGTTAGGAGAATAAGTAAGCATCATTGAGTACCTGTGGCTTTCACAGCATGTAATTGATTTTTAACTAATTCTACACCCAGATGACCCAATCCTTGCGTGGAAAAAAATCATTGGCTCTAAATCAGTTCTTATTTGAACAAGCAGGTCAACATTGTTCTGGGGAGCACATGCTGCTCCACAGGTACATCAATCTCCACAGAGATTTGAGTAAGGAGTCTGCTTGTGCACCACCTCCACTGAAATCATTGTGGTTTTGTAGTGAGCTCAGTCAGGACAAAAATCACACATATGAGGAGAAGAACGAGCAGCAGTTCAAGGATGCCCAGACCTTGATGTGGCTTTTTGTGCTGCAGTACTTCAAAGCCCATTTTCTCTCACTTCCCTGTTCTGAAGACGTGACAAAGTTCCTCTTGGCCACAACGGGCTCTGTGCTGCTGGGTCCCTGATCCTGTTTACTTTCACTTTTCAGGCAGAGCACTGTGACAAGGCTTTCTGGCTCTCTGAGGACCTACTCCTCTGATCCTAAGTAACACCACCAATGTGCCTAATAAGGTTCCTTGCTGTGTGTTCCCTTTTTGTGCTTCCTGCCAGCTACCAACCAGGAATATCACATCACTGCACAGTAATGTTTCCATTAATGAAAGTGCAGTTTCCTGGTGCTCCATATCCCTTTATCTTGTGCTCATATGCACAACAGCCTGTATCTGTGCTGTGCAGAAGGATGCATCCAGAATTCATTTTCTTTCTCATGTAATATGAAAGGTATTTCTGAAAAAGTAGCTAGTGAAGTGATGAGAATCCTCCAGGCTTTGAAGTCAAAGCTTTGCTGGTGTGATTAGTTTAAATGGCTCATTTGCCACATAGGGAATTGGTATTGATGGGTTTGGGTTTCTTCACCCCCCTCTTCTGTTTGGAAATTTGATAGCTCCAAACAAGTGCTACTTGGAGCAAGCTCAAAGCTGCTGTTGTGTTTCTCAACAGGAGCCTTCCAATGTGTGTGCAAAGAGGAAATTATCTGGCATTTCTGAGCTGTTCTTTTGGTTGCCCATGTGTTACTTTACAATGAACATGTTTGAGAAGATGGTAGTGGGTGCATAATCATAGAATCATAGAATCAACTCTCTAGAAGCCAAGGCCCCTTCTCAGGAAACAGATTCCTGATGCAGTTAGACAATTGCAAATGCTTACAAGAGGATATCCAAGTTCTCTGTGCACCCAGCTGGACCTTTTCTGTGACTGTTATTCAGCTCCTCAGTTTCCCACAATGAGGATTTATCTTGGTGTTTGTTGCCTCAACCTTGTCTCCTCATTAAAACAAGCTCTCAGCCAACAGAACCAGGCCACATGTCATTTCTGCAGGCTGAACTTCCCTGTGACTGGATATTAAGATGAACTGCATGAAGAGAAAACTCACTTATGCTAAAGACTGACTTGATTTGCCAACACGAAAAACAATCAATGCCAGAACTCATCATAAAACCCATTTTTTGTCTCTCAAAACCTCATGTTACTCATCTACTCTGTTTCTGCTTTCAGTCCAGGAACAGAGAGGACAGTAGGATCCAGAGACAGATCTAAGTTGCAGAGGCATTGAGGGATCAGCATACTTATGGCATCATTTAAAGTCTGGCTGGAGTGTTACTTTACATATTTGAATTTTCCTGTGGATAATCATCTGCATGCTGACAGCCAAACATCCAGGGGGATTGGCTCCAGAAAGACTTGCCAGAGCATCACTATTGAGACCTGGTATGTCTGTGCAGTGAGCATGGTCTGCTCCAGCTGCGCAGGGTTTAATTGCAGTCATGGGACACTTTAAGTCAGGACGGACACTCATCCTCCCTCTTCTTCTTCTTTTGTAGTTGTTGTTGCCCAAAAGCAAGTAGTCTGACTGAGAGTCTGAGGAGATAAGAGCTGGGCCGATGGATTCTGCTGAGAAAGAATACAGCCTTTACATAGGTGTATTTGGAAAACCTAGGACAAAGGGGTGTTAAAATGACCAAGTTCACAAAAGTTGAGCTTTCCTCTGTTTCCTGTGCAGCATTAATTCGGCTATTGTACAGATGTTGATAATCTGTAAAAATGGGATTCCACACTACATATTTTTGCTTGGGACCTTTGCTTTGTTTAAAAACTGACATAATGAAGTGTGCTTAGGTGATACATCAATGGTCTGTAGTGAATGACTGCCAAAGCCTTTCCTGCTGCAGAAAGCGAAGACCACATAGCCAGTGATGTAAAGATCTGCAGAAAGAAACAGGATGGTTTTGCAATGGCGTTCTCTTGTGGCAAGTGAATAGTAGAGGAATGGATTTTATCTCCACATGTGCCAGAGAACTCTCAATTATGAGCATCCTATTTGCAACAAACGAAACTTTTCAAGGCTGTTTTCTACTTGTGAGTTTGTCTTTATTCATGGTACACATCTAAGATCCCAGGGTTTTAAATTGAGTAATTGCTTGAGTAATCACAGTTCCAGCTGAAGTCACTGGGACCTTAATCATGAATATATGAAGTACTGTGTGACAGTCTGAAAGCAGGTCTTAAACAGCTTGTGTTAGGTCCCCAAGTTTAGCTGGTACTTCTTACTCAGTTCATGTTCCATAAAGATGGCAAACCCCGGAACCTTAACATTCCGGGAAGTCTAGAAAAATGAATGCATTCATGTCTGGAGCATTCATACTATTCTGATAAGCACCACAGAAAAGCCAATGAAGAAATGAATAATTCTGTTTCCAAAGCAGAATGTGAATAGTGTGCAGTAAATAATGCCTGGTGAGGGTGAATAAAGAAGGGAAAATAAACTATTGAATGCTACACATTAGTTGAACATTGTTCATTCTGCTCACTGAATGAGGTAAGGGTCCTATGGAAAAGAGCATATGTGACAGTGTCATTTACCGTGCTGTCGTGGGGCCTGTGCATGAGGCACACAAATTACTGTTTCACAGGCAGCCACACCATTCTATGTGCTTGATTAGAAGCCTTTGTAATGTAAGCATTGCATAGTTTTTGTGTGCAATAACTAAGTTACATGGTTTGAAGTCCCTATTTCAAGATCTGAAGGCTCTGAAGCCTTTTCAGCTAAATGGTACAAGGGTTATTCTATTCTTTCATGTGGGGGGAACAATATATCCTCCCTGCTTTAGTCCTCTGAAATCTGTGAGCTATTTTGTCTAAACTAAGAAAGAAAGTAGTCAGCCTGGTGCAGTTATATCCCATGATGAATTTCATTAATACTGAAAGTGAAAACAATTCAAGTATGCAAAGTACTGGGCAGAGGCTAAGGCATGCATTGGTGACTTCGGTGCTTCCTGTTGGAACAGTTATTTAGGAACATGATGGTGATTTAAGCACCTCAGAACAGCAGTGGCTGGAGATGCCAGGCTAGTCGGAGTCACATTATAGCCTGTGCTGCTGTTACTCACAGAAAGAAAACTACGTGTAATTCTCCACCTTCAAGGATAGAGGGGCAGGTTGGGTGGCCTCCAGGGGTGAGGATGAATTGCCTGGTTTCATTCACAAATACAGGTTAACACTGATAGGTTTCAAGGAGACTCTACGTGGAAGACAGCAATGCAGTATAGAGAGATCTGAGCTAAATGAATCATGTGAGGTGTTGAGGTTGCTCACAAGGTTGTTGTGAGGATGGATTTATACTGAGTTTGCTGCTGCCTGGATAAGTAATATTGCTGATGACACAGGAAGGTGTCAGGAGATGGTGATCAGTCTGATTTCCCATATGGCAGAAAACAGAGAATTTGGGAGTTGCTGGAAGACATGAACAGCCTCAGGGACGTTAAGTAATAAACCCTCTGGCCACAGTAATAATTAAAGGCAGACATTTCACGTCACTTTTACCTTTTGGCTTTTTCTAGGGGTACTCTTTGGCTTTTGTCCACTGACAAATTCCCATTCTGCCATGCAGGACTCAGACTCTGGCTTATTTCAAGACAAATTTCTTAAGTACTGGTATCTTTTGCACCTGAATCCTGGTTAGAATAGTAAGTCAAACCTCCATGTTGTGCTGCGTTCATTGTTTGCTGTTGCATTTCATCACAGGAACACTGTCTTGTCCTTTGAGTTTCCTCTGAAGATGGATAAATTCCCAGAGATGTCTAAACCAAACGAGGGGGCTTTAACTTCACAGGAGGACAATGACAACTTGAAAATTTTATAAAGTACCAACCATGCTGGGTTAAATTTTCATAAGGTTTGATGCTATGTTTCTGTATTTTTAATAGCCACTGACAAAAGAGTCGTTTAAGCCACCCAGAGAGACAAACGTTTACAGCAGGACTATAACCAGTTCGAATGTTAATGGTGAAATACCAGGACAGTCTGTCTTAAAAGACTGCCAAGAAATACTCAGTGGTGCTGCCGCATGAAAGTCAGAAGATTCCTTTGCATTTGCAGACACATTATACAATGCTTTGAGGTTCTTAAAACTGATTTGGAAATCATTTTGATATTGTGAAAAAAATGATGTAATAAAACCCATGAAAATACCACCCCACACTGCAGGTAACAACAGAGAGAACTTAATTCTGCTGCATTTCTGCTTGTTAAGGGAAGACTTTGATTTTATATTCCTAGAACTTTTTATGTATTTCAGATAGATGAATGATCTTAAGGTCCTTTCCAACCCTAACTATTCTATGATTTCATGAGTAACCTCAGGTTACTAAAGTCTTAAGAATATAATGTATGATGCCCATGGCAGGTGGTTGGAACGAGATAACCTTAAGGTCGTTTCCAACCCAAACCATTCTATGGTTCTATGATTACTGCTGTCATTGGTACAAATTTCATTTTCAAGTATGTGTTATCTATTATGATCAATACATCATAACACAAGCATATAAAGCACACTCTAGGCTTTACAGATTAAGAAGAGCAATGTCTATCCATGAAACACTTATACTATGAGGACTATTGCAAGCAATCTGACTGAACACCTTTTCTTCCAGTTGGATTTGTGCACTTTGGCTACTTTGTGGGGGTACTTGAGTCATGAATTAAGACCTATCATCATCCATGCATCAGATATGTGAGATGGGTTAAATGGTAAGAAGAAAGGCTCAGTTGATGGGGAACAGGGCTGTGGATAGGTTTCCATGTATGCAGGTCCCTACTACCTGAAAGACTCCCTAGCTACAAGGCAGTGGCATGGCCTATATATTACCTGTGTCTTCTCCACAGTGTATGACAGAGCACTCTGACCATCTGCATCCTGCATAAGTGACCACAAACGGAGAGGGAGAGGTCACAGTGCAGAGCCACGTGTGGCTTTGGTATCAGCCTCACTGTGGGAAGTGTGCAACAGGACCAAACTGCAGTGCTGTCAGCCCTGTGGGTAAGATGTACACGGCTGTTGGTTGCTCCTCATGGGCCTGTTCAGCCCTGTCTCCTTATTCTTCCCTGTATAAAATGGGCCTTGCACATATTTTCCTGGCCTGGCAAATTTTTGAGAGGCCAATAATGCTGTCAGGGCAGAGATGAACATGAATAATAGCCTGTTTGCACAGCTGATAACTGAGCTGTAAAAACGAATCTGCTCCCAGATGAAGCTTGACATGCAAAATTTAAGCTTGGGGAGCAATTCTTCGTACACAGACTGAAAAATATGTAATAAAGGCTTGGAATGATTAATTCTTCTTCATTCTTAAAACAAAAAACCCTACAGGAGGGTCAGCAGAGAAAGCTTCTGTGTTTTGACACAAAACTTGGAATTAGCTTCAAGCATAAAATACAGCGAATGTTTAATCTGCAATAAAGTTGAATCTGCTCATTTTGGAGAAGAACAATGGCCAAGGGTCGAAGCTTTGGGTTCTGCAGTTGCCAGATGGGCTCATTTCCAAAAGGGAATTTGGATGGTAATCAGTGTCCGCTGGGATCCATGCCCACCGCTCCGAGTCCGTGTGCCACAAAGGAGAGATTAGGAGCAGAATGAAAATGTGCAGGGCTGGCACGAATCAAAGGGACTCCCTGTAAAACCTATTACATCTGCGCTCTAAAACATGCATAGAGAAACTGACAGTCAGGGAAATGCACTTTGGATTGTCCTTTCATGGCTGGGAAGCTAAAACTGGGTGGGTGGCTAAGCGTAACTCCATGTCCATGCCAGCTTCATTTGACTGCGGCAGCCCAAGTCAGGCCCGATTTTATTGTCCTGTCAGGACTTTCAGAGCAGCAGGATAAATAAAGGAATGAAACAGGGAAATGAATTTATAGACTTTGGTTGTCAAATGATTTACAAAAGGCCCAAACCTTGGAGTTTTGTTCCATTGATTCTGTTTTGGCAAGACAAAGATAAGATTGTGAACCTGTACAAAGGAGGTGGCCTTTACTTCCCTCTGTGTCTTTGTGATAGCTGGGCGATATGCTGAATTGAAGTTTCACTTTTAGACTGAAAGCAGGTGTTACTCTACACTGAATTATGGGACACAAACACTATGTTTCTGGGACCCACAGAGTTGGCTAGTATTAAATCACAACAAACCCCAAATATTTGGGTGGGAATAGCTGCATTTCTCCAATGTCTGCTTTGTAAGAGAAACCATCCACTTCCCAAATCAAGCTTCATGTGATCTACAAGTACTTGTCGTGATGTTTGGGAACTGTGTTAGTCCTTAAGGCCTGTGCTCTAAGGTGAATGTGCCCATGGTTTGGGTCCTGGCCCTCTGAACCAGCCAAAGAACATGAGCTGCTTTAGCCTGATCTGGACACAAATTGTGTCATTTTCTAGGGGAGGAGGGAGAGCTGTGCAGAGCTGTGGTGCTGGCTGCAGCCCCCCAGCACTGTGTTGAGCTGGTGCTGCCCTTCTGTCCTCCTGGGGATCATGGGCTTCCTTCACAAGTACCAATGTGAAGCTTTGATGACTAGTGGGCAGCAAGCATCTAACAATCCTACTGAGTAGCCCAGGCTGTACTGAAATAGAAAAGGTATATAAAACCCAGCAACTCTGAGATATGTTTGGTCATGTTTCAGCTTTCTAAAGTGGGAATGAAAGGGAGACAAGCAAGGTCTTTCTGAGGCAACAGCAGGAATCTCATGAGGAAAAATTAAAGTGCTCTGGAAAGGCTTGTAGAAGTTCAAACTATCAGTTTGACCAGATCTGTGCAGACATACAAATGCATAAATACTGTGCTTTATAAGAGCCATAGGAGAAGCCAGGGCTGAAGCACAAGAGGTGCAGCAAATCAAGGACCAACTGAATTAGCAGGAGTTGGTTTAGGTTGATTTAGACTACAAGTATCTATTATACGCTTTTATTCTTTCAGTTTTGATTCATCTTAGCTGGAACTTAATGTCTGTGGAACTGAGAGACACTTCTGCTTTTGAAGAAAGGATATAGGATGGAATATTATGAAGGGTACACTACTAAGGGTAGGAGGAAAGCTGGTTTGTGCTTCTAGGAACGATGCCTCGAGGATGTGTTATTCTGAAGTTTATCTATCACTTAATGCTTTATGTGATATGACAGAATGCCACAGGGATTGATCCATCAACTGCTGTTGCTGCAACATGGTGTAACAGGCAGGAAATCTGACAGGACATGTTTTCTGAATCTTTCTTTAAAAGAACTGTAGCTCTGGGAGTGCACATACACACCTCTGTCACTCACACAAGCATGGGTTCTACATATGGCATGAGCTCCGCCCTAACGTTTGTGAGGAAAAGTTTCTCAGCCTCAAAGAAACGAGTATTTCACAATGCAGTTACCTGGATAACTCTTCTCAAATGTATGTAAACAAGGCTGCATTTGTGTGACTCTAATGCATTTCTAATAACGATACACATAGAGACACCCAGAAGCAGCAAACCCATGCAAAGTGAGGAGATGCTTGAACATACATTTGCAAGATGATAATTAGAGTATTTTTCTCTCCTGATGTTTCCCTTTTCTTCCCCTGCCCTCATTCCTCTTCTTTTTGGGGGAGGGGTTTTAAAACTAATTTGATTTTTACCCACTTTGAAAACCAAGTAATTCCACTCTGACCAAGCTCGGATCTTTTGGTTAGGCATGAGACTCCATTCACTCCCTTGTTATTTAGGAACTGAAAGCAATGAGATGGCAATATCTAATGGGATAGCTTTGAAAAAAAACTGCTAAAGACAAGCTAGTAAATCAAAAGAGAAAGCAAGAAAAAAACCCAACACATTCAGAATGCAGTCTTGAAAAATATGCTTTTAATGAGCTTTCACTTTAAAAAGGAAAACAAATGCTGGGCTCCTGTTCCTTCATAAGGAAGGACAGCCCTGTCAAGCAGCTGTAAGAATTTACAAATCAGATGATTTAGACTCTGCCTGCCACTTAGCACAAAGGCAACAGATTCAGCACTAGCTTTAAAGCAAGACAGGGTTTCAAGTTTTCTGCTGTCATATGAAATCCATACAAAAATAATGAGAACCATTCCATGCAGACATCATCCTCAATTCCTATTTGGGTATTGCTTTCTCATTGATGTTGTAATTAATGCTAAAGTAATTTATTTGTGAGCCCTTAAGATGCTTCGAGCTTTCCAGAGGGCTGCGAGGAGCTGAGGGAATTTTGCACCTCACGTAACCAGAACTTGTCTCTGCTTCTTCCATTCATGCATGACATACCACTTCTTTGAAGCACTGAGGCCTAAACAAATAAGGTGTGGGAGAAAACTGGAGCAATGTCTAGCCCACAGAATGTTTGAAAGAGGAAAAAATAATGAATCCAGGCTTGGTGCTGCTATTCGGTTTCCCTGGCTGTGTCTAAGACCTAGGGGAGCCACAAAGCAAACAGCAGCCTGTCGTACTAATCTGCTGCTTTACAGCATTGGTATATGGTGGCTGTAGAGCTACACGAGACACTGTCAACTTCAGTTTTGCTCCAATTCCTGATTCCTTTGTTTGTAGTAATAGGATAAATAGTTTGAAGTGAAGCATCTTGAAAAAAGCCCACTGTACTTGTTACTAACCATGGCCTCAAGTCTGCATTTCTGTTGGCTTTCACAGTCATTAGTCACTGTACAACAGCAAAAGAGTAGATCAGTCTAGAGCAGTGCTCCTCTGGCATGCAAAAGATCTTGCCAGACACCTAATCCTCACTTATTTCTTCTTGGTCCCTTCGTTCTTATGCTCATTAAAATTGATGGAAAGGTCCCTATTGTGACTGTAGGTTTGGTTGCACTCAAAGATTAATTGTGTAGGGATACTGCTATGGCAGGGTGTTTAGCCTTTGGAAGGGAATTAAGGGTAGAAGCCTTCACTGTTAACTCCTCACTAGCTAAATAAAAACTTCACCAATGGACTAGAAAGCATCTCTTACCTTCCCCCTGCTCCCATGAAAGAGAGGCAGAAGCGTGAAGTGGAAGAAGATGGATTTGAAGCCACATTGAGCAAGCACAGTGCTCTTCAAGAAGCCAGATTCCCAGGGAGCTGCTCTTCCCAGCTACTCTTACATGTCCAGAGTACTGCTGAAAGGCACTAGGGAATATTTCAGTTGATTTGCTAAGGAAAACCAGGAGGTATTAGTCAAAGTGGACTAACTTGGGTTTGCAGTTATAGATATATTGATATAAAAATTGAAGGGAATGCTTGTAAGTAAGAATTGTGCTTAAGACAAGAATCCATGAGTGTGAGATACAGACTGTTATCTGTGCATGTGCGTATGCAGTTTGAGAAGGTGCGATGCAGTGTGGTTTACATTTAAATGGAAGCTTTTGTCACTAAATGTTGGTTCCATACCTTTGGCCAGTGGTGTGTCAGTGTTATATCATCCTGCTACTTATGCTTGAATAAAGGAGAACTGAGTGACAGTTTCAGGACAAAGAAGAATTATGGCTATGGAAGTTAGAGATTCTGACCTGGAGGAAAGACAGTTCTTGGATGATAAACTGATGGGGTTTGTAGTCTGATTTAAATCTGATTGTGTGATGTCCTCCTTTCCTTACTAGGCCACAAGATAACTAAAATAAGGGTATCTTTAGCAAGTGTTACGAGTGCTAATGGTGTTAAATTGACCTTTTAGGCATGAAACAAGCAAAAACCAAGTCCCAATGGCTGTGAAAGGGGAAATGTATTCAATAGACAAAGTAGTACAGAGCATGATTTTAAATAAGAAGTATTAAAACCCCCCAGCAAACAGCTGATTTAGGGAACTGAGATCCTCTGGAAGGAAGATGAAGTTAAATGAGAAGAAAATTAAGTTAAGAAACTAAAGAGATTATTGAAGATATTGAATGAAGCATTTTAATACAATAAAAGTTGCAAAAATAAGAGCAGAGAAAAGGGAGATCAATAGATACCATTTAGTCGGTTACAAATGAAAATGTGAATTGGAAACAAAAAACCTCTAAACAGAGCCCTAAAACAAAAGAAGGGAAGTAAAAGGAATATTTCTATGTAAAATGGGTACAGTTTGATGCAAAAGACTAAATTATCTTACCAGATAAAACCAGTAAGTAGAAAGTTTTAAACCAGGCTATTAAACAAGGTACAAACAAAAGTAGGGTTGGTAATCCCAAAAGTAGGAAGGAAGGTTGGGAAAAGTGTAAGTCATTTTGAGCACAGTAGGTAAAAACCAGCAGCTCTGCAAGAGTCTTAGGAACAAGTCCTGATCAGAAGTGAACCTCTATTTATGCTCCACTGTGTTTGTGGCTTATTTTGTGCCTCACTTCATAGAAGTGGCAGAAAAAGTTATTGTTCAATGTAATATACAATAGTACTTATAGCTGAAAACTCACAGTAGCTTGGGGAAAGAGTTCTATTTTAATATGTAAATAATTGCAGGTACTGACATGGCATTGGGCCATCACATCACATTAAGGATGTGCCTACTACTGCATTGCTTCAACTAACTTTGATTAAAAGGTTTCATTTAAATATCGGAAAGCTACAAGAGGATTGAAACAATCACATTTGTCTGTTGAAAGATAAGACTGAAAAAGTCAACCTAATGGACAGGAGATATTTTCAAAGGTTATTATACAAATAGAGGAGAACAGGTTTTTAAATGTTCATTTGAAAGAAAAATATATTGAAGAAGGACATGAAGTTTTTGGGGAAAATGGAGGGGGTGTTAGCACAAGCAGCTTAGGAAACTGCCTCCATGGACTGAAGAGTTTCAGCAGATAGACTGGAGACTTCCCAGTGGCAGTCTGTGTACACTGGTCCTCTTCTTTCTCTACCCTCAGTCTGTTTTGGGTTTTGTTTTGAATTCAGCAAAGATTTTAATGACAGAAATATGAAGCACCCCCCATTCATCCATCCCTGAGAGAGCTCTTTGGCTGGGGCTGTCTCTCTGACAGTGGTCACAGGGCAAGGGAGGACTACAGCTCCCTGGTAAACAAGCCAGAGTAATTCTGATACTCCTCTAACTCGGCACTGTTGTGCCCAGGTTCTCAGTGTTAAACTGGATGGAATCAGTCAGTGTGGATGATGTTGGTCACCTCCTCATGCATGGCTAGTCTTTGGCCTCTTCAGCTGCATTGTGGTGAACATTGAAATGCTTCTGGGTATTGCACACCAAGTGGAAGTGCTTGCAGCAAAATACGTCTGCTGTTGCTTTACAGATTTCCATGGTATGGAGAGAAGAATCCTGTGCTTCTCCTCCAGTTTCCAACTCCAGAGGCAAGCTCCTGGAGGAGACACACCTTGGGAGGTAAATTAACAGTCTTAATTAACTATTGGAACATAATGGATAAAACTAGATTTGATTTCTTTTATTTACAGGTTTCCCTCACCAAATTCCCTTCCCCTTTAGCACCTCATTTCCCTCTTGCCTCTGCAATCCCTTGGAGACACAGATGTCCACAAGATGGTACTAGGCTACCAGTAGCCCCTACAACGGCTGGCCTGTTTGGCAGGTGGCATCAGAGCAATTCACTCAAAAAAAAGCCTCTTAATGTTGTTTCCTGTGAGAGGCATCAGGCCTAAATACCTGTTTGGGGTTTTTATTTAATGAAACAAAACTGTGACAGCAAAAGGCTGCTGTGACTGACGCTGTGCACATTCACCTGCCTTGTACCAGGTAACTTCGTTACTGTCTTTGGAGTCACTTCCAATTTAAACTACTTTAAGAAGGAGAAGTATGAGGCCAGGAATTACAGCAGCACTCTGAAACTGTGTTTTGGCACATTTAAGAAAGAAATTTGACCTAATGCATTATGAATACCTCATTTGCTTTCAGCAATTATTGCAATCTATCACATCGAGCCAGCCAACACAAACACGCACTACATTTTGCATGCTGAAAAGTTGTTCAAAAAGGCTTGAATAAATTGTTAATAGCCTAAAAGCTGCTAGTGAAATAGCTCAATGATTAGCTCTTCTCCTCTTCACATGGTTCAAACGCATTAGTGACACTACTGCCTAATGACTTGCAAAAATTCTGTTAAAGGCATAGGTGCATTTTTAAACAGCAGAGAAGTAGTTCTGAAGCCAATGACATTTCAGGCTTTGAAATGGAAAAGTTTTATACATGGGGTTATGTTAAATTAGTGCCTGATTTCTTTTAACATTCCACATACAATCACATTAATCCTGTTGTGATGTTAGATTCAAGTTGCTTCTGAAAAATACCTTTTCATAATACGATTACTGAAATTCTCCTAATCCTGATACTATGAACAACACTGCGATGTTAAAGACAGTGACCTGCTTCCTCGTCAGCACTGTGCAATCAGTGATAAACATGGCCCCCAAGAGCTTGAAGCATTTTCCCTGTAGGTGCTGATCCAGGCTGCTGATCCAGGTGTTTGAGATGTAGCAAAGGTGAGCAACTCCTGTGAAGGGACATTGCACCTTTCCCATACTCCATACTCACTTTACTCATTTGAAGAAAATGAAGTGGAGGTGACCAATCAGTATGGTCGTAATGAAATCCCTCAATGGGAGATGTGAATTAACGAGGAGAGCGCACAATTTGTGCCTCCAGGTCACATGTTTAATTGACATATTAAAATTCGGATCACAAATGAGACTATCACAAAATCACAGAATGATCTGGGTTGGAAAGAATGTTAAAGCTCATCCAGTTCCAACCCCCTGTCACGGGCAGGGATACCTTCCACTGGAGCAGGTTGCTTCAAGCCCCGTCCAACCTGACCTTGGCCATTGCAGGGATGGGGCAGCCACAGCTTCTCTGGGCACCCTGTGCCAGCGCCTCAGCACCCTCACAGGGAAGAACTTCTG
>JANRGW010045221.1:0-27614 GCA_024733675.1 Psilopsiagon aymara | reverse complement strand
TGGAATACCTCTTTGGTCAGTTTGGGTCAGGTGTCCTGTCTCTGCTTCCTCACAGCTTCCCCTCCTCCCTGGCAGAGGAGACTCAAAAAGACCAAGTCTCAAAAAGTCCTTGGTCAGAGTAATCATTACTGAGCAGCAACTGAAAACATTGTTGCTAGCACCGTTCCCAGGCTGAAAATCAAAACACAGCACTGTGCCAGCTACTAAGAAGGAGAAAAATGACTGCTACTGCTGAACCCAGGACAATATCAAGGTTGATTTTGAGGATTATATATTTAGGCGTCCAGTAAGGGTCACGAGAGTGATGGTAAGAAAATCATGCCCCACCAAGATGTTATGCATTTTTATGAGCTATGCAGATATCGATTTGGTGACATTTTAGAACTACATGGAGGACTTTCAGCAAAATTATTCCTTACAGCCATCTCTTAAGATGTGAAGTTCAGGACCTGGAATCACAGTAAAAAGAGTTAAAAGAAAAAAAAAAAAATTAATAAAGTATGGTATATCTCCAGGTTAACTCATCATGAAGAATGTTGTTGCTATAAAACAGGATCTCTTAAACCTATAGTTCTAGTTGTCAGTATAATTCTTACTAGCTAGGGTCTTTCTCTGTTTTACATAAATCCTTCTATCTGTCTTTGTTCTTTCACACGTAGGGAGTCCACATGTATATACTTTGTGAATACTGAAGGATGGACTAATCCTTGTCCACAGAGATATATTCACATTATAAATGAACCTCATGAAGCTCCTGAGTACCTTACAGATAAGAGACATTGAAATTATCTCTGGAACCAATTACTTCCCCTTCTAAATTCTGTCAGAATTAAATCATCAGAATGAATATACTTTAAAAGAAAAAAAAGCCTTCTAAAGCATTCTGCAAATTTTAAAAGTCACGCCACCAACTCATTCTCAGTAAACTATTGGATTTTATATTTTTATTCCATATTTATTTCTGTTCCACTTTTTTTCAGAAATTTTTTCACTGCTTTAGGTATAAAAAATAAACCTAAACCAATGCCTCCCCTACACCTACGGAAATAAGATGTTAAATAAATAAACACTCAAGATAAAAATCTATTATTATGATGAAATATTACACTGATATATAAATATTTATAGTTATGTTATTATTATTAATGCTGTTATTATTATTAACTCTATTACCATTATTAAATACTTATTGTCTTCCTATTGGAAGGCGCAGTAACCAGGACTACAAAAAAGCCTAGACTTTCTTAATTGACACACAATCTCTATCTTTATAATTTCAAATATCACTGTCCCTGGATTACCTGTCTTCCAGAGCCTTCCCTTAAGTTGTAATATTTCTTCCTAATTCAGTCATCTGGTGATTCTCTTACAGATATTTCTAAACTAAAGTTTTTGTACAGAGTTAATTTATACAGAGTTAAATCATCCACTAGACAAAAGAATGAAACAGTAATGTCATGGCTCAAGACTATTATTAGAGCTGGAAACACTTTGAATTGTTTTGATGGCAAATTGAATTTATTGAAGTGAACATGCAGTCAAATTTGCTGTGAAATAATTTACTTTTTACAATTACAATATGACACCTAAAATTAAAAGTGTCATTGCAACATAAAAGACAACACTTTTTTCCTTTCATAAGGATTTTCAAATTATCTTGGTCTTATAACAAGAATAGCCTCCCTCCTCAAGCATTGCAATTTTAAAAATAGATTTTATTTCAGAAGTACATTAGGATAAACTGGGATAATCTCCCATTGGAAATATATTAAATGCGTAGTGATATTTTGAATTATTACACATCTCTTGTATGCGATTTTGTGCATTTGGCTTTAGGATTTTTTTGTGCAGTTATGGTAGCTTTTCCACTGTTCACATTTTACATCAATTGACACCTTTTGTTTTGAAGTCAGCTGTGAAATAGTCAACCTAGCAAAGCAGAGACTCACAGTATGTGAAATGTAGACAGGTGTTTTTCCAGGATTTTTCTTCTCATAACAGAATTATGCATCTCCATTTAGTGATGTCTTTACTTGTTTTAATAACATTTGGTGCCTGATAAGCAATCTCAAAATCTCTGCCAAGTTCAGGCCTTCTGGTAGTTTGTATTCAAATAACTACCTAACGACCCCTTTTCTCAGAGAACCAGAAATCTAGGAAAATCTAGTTCTAGTTGGTTAGACTTTTCAGTAGTGTCAAACTGGTGCTTGAACAATTTATGCTTCAAGGATACTGTCAGGGAATCATGTAGAAAGCCAAATGCAGGGTTAACTGTGTAACATGGAGAGATTTCATAGATGTTAGAGATTTAAGCAAATGAGAAGACCACAGAATCACAGAATGGTTTGAGTTGGAGGGACTAAAGATCACTCAGTTCCAATCACCCTGCCCTGAGCGGGGATACCATCCACTAGACCAGGTTGCTCAAAGACCTGTCCAGCCTCACCTTGAACGATTCCAGGGAGGAGGCACCCACCACTTCCCTGGGCAACCTGTTCCAGTGCCTCACCACCCTCACAGTAAAGAATTTCTTCCTCATATCTAATATAAATCTACCTTCTTTCAGTTTAAAGCCATTTCCCCTTGTCTTACCACTACATGGTGTTGTAAAAGCCCCTCTCCGGTTTTGTAGGCCCTCTTTACATACTGGAAAGCTGATATAAGGTCTTCCTGGAGCCTTTTCTTCTCCAGGCTGAACAAGCCCAGCTCTCTCAGGGTCTTTCATCTCAGTAAGAAATAGGGTCTAGACAGCAATACAGGACTTATGTGGGTCAAACCACCCTCTCAAGATGCCTATAATTTCAGTCCTGAAAATAGTGGCCTGATGTAATTAATGGTCATGACTTAAGAATCTTAGTTAAGTGTCTAAAAAGTTCAGTAGCACACAAGGTATCACACTTCATATCCACAGGAGGAGAGGGACAAGAAGAGGGGAAAAGAGGGGGAGGAATAGGAGCAAATGAATAATATCTTAAAAAAGTGTCCTAACAAACAGACTAGAGCTAGGCATCCAGGTATTGCTGCTTCTTTAATTTCCAGGATCCTGTACATTTTTTGCTGGCAAAAAAAATGATCTACAACTTATTCAAATGTTTTGGCAAACTGGTTATAATACTGCTGCTGACCTTTTGTATCAGCCAAGAACCTACAAGTCCACATAATCACACAAAAGTTTCTCTTTGAATCTGAGCTAGATATATTACAGGATACCAGGGGATAGCATGCAGCATTTTTGTTTTCTATATCCAGAAGATATACATCAGAGGAAAACAAGTTACATTGTTATAAATACAATTATGTAGATGGTGATTCATTGCTTTGAGTGTCTGAATTCAGGATCAAGTCATTATTTATAAACCTATCATTAGCTAAACCAATACCAATACATAGAAGACAACAAAATAACACATTCTTCCACATGAAATTGTGTCTTTAAATGATGATTTTCTCCATATTATTGTTTTCTTTCTGTAAAGCTATATTTGAGTCATTAAGAAGAAGAATTTTCCCTTTCACATCAATGAGGGTTTCAATTCTGATTTCAGTGTTTTGGGAATGATGACAGTTTCTGAATTACAGGTTCCTGTACACTTCTCTGACTCAGATTTATCAGCAAGGTCAGACGTGTCAGTGTGAGAATGGCATTATAATTAGAAAGGTGCTTGTTCTGCCAGCAAGGTGTAAAATGCCCCAGCGGTGCACAGTGAAACCTTTATTTTATGCCTTAATTAGCTTGCAGTAACTATAAAACTACAGCTAGTAAGGCAGAGAGCCATGCATAAATGGAAATTCCATACTGCCAGAGTGTTCCAGATGGAAAAACTGTCTCCACAACACAAACATCATCTGTTGAAAGTGACAAGAAGGAAGGGAAAAACACCACCTTGAGCACCTGGCGTGAAAGTGACCAACCAAACACCTGATTCTTTAGATAAAGAAAACCAAGGAACTCTGAATAAGCTTTCAGGAGATGTCACATGATACAGTGCAAGACCAAACATTTAAGGTTTCATCTTTTACAAATACACTTGAATTACAAAGCCCTAAGTATGTAAAACTGTTAGTTTCTATGCTTCTATACTTAGTTATCCCTCCAACCACTTACTTCTGCTTTTTCACATATTTCACACTTAATTACCTGTAGTAATGAAGGACAGTAGTAGTTGAACACAATTATTGCTCCATATTTTCAGGGTCTGGTTTTGGTATTAGATAACAGACTGCCTACTCCTGCAGAGCTGGCAGAGGAGAAGTGAGGGAAGAAGGATACTTCCCTGCTCAGCAGAAGGCTTAGGAAAATCTAAGACATGCTGATTACTGTAAAAACGAGTAAGTTTGAATGTGACATATCAGGAAATATAGGAATATATGACTACTTCTTTACTTATACTAAAGTTCTAAAGTGTACTAAAACCACCCTTCACAGCATTCTGCTAAGACTGGTCTGATTGTATGACTGCCCATTTGCCATGTGCAACTTTGAAAATGTCCTGTTCTTGCCTTTAAAAAAAAAAATTATTGTGACCTGAATAAGATGGTGGCTGTATCTAAAAGACAACTTAAAAAGCAGTTAACTGAAACGCCATTTCATACCTGCTGGAATGATCTAGAATTCAAAACTTAACAAGCAAAAATAACTTAAATAGGTAATGCTACAGAGCCAGGAGCAAGCCAGGTATCAGGCCAGAGCCCCTCAGGTGTGTCCCTAGCCTGGCATGAGCTGCTTGCAACCCCAGCCCCTCAGAGACAAACCTTCCCCAGCATAGGGCATCTCTGGTTATGTTTCCTTTCGTTGCATCACACTCTGTCTTCTCCCTCAGCGGCTACTGCCCTTGGGTGCGTTTGGGCAAGATACCATGTTCTGGCACGCAGTGGGTGGCTGCCATCTGTTGGTAGACCCTGCAGCCTGCCCCAAACCCTTCCAGCTCTGACTGGCATTGGAGACCACCCCCACCACCGGTGCCTGAAAAATACTGGTCATAGTGACTATAAGCTATTAAAAAGAAACAAACAGATGAATCAGAAGAAAAGAAACATCAAAAATGACTGGTGAGGAAACCAAACTGTGGCACAGCTTTTGACAATTATTGCCTGAAGCTAAAAAGAGATAATATGCTTTGCCCAGGCAAGCTCAAAATGGCTGAAAAATAAGCTGGCAACACCTCAAGTTTGCTTTTTTTTTTTATAAAAATAGTAGCGGTTCCCTGTCATAAAGCCCATAAAAATGTAATTCTACAACAGCCTCCAAAATATTTTCAGATTGTATCATCTTACCAGGTTTCAAAATTCAGTGGTTTTACTACTGTCATTTACCCAGTCAGTATTCAGAAAGAAATCAAAAAAGGTCAATTATAGAGATAAAAAATAATGAGAAAAAAAAAACACCTTCTCAGCTTCAGAAAAGAAATATCAAATTTTCAGAGTCCTAAGTTTCGAATTACTTCTATACAATAACACACAGAATGTATCTACTTCTTTTTTTGTGTGTTTTGATAACTTTCTTGTGCCAACAAAACTGACAGGTGAGAGGCTATAAACCTTTATCTGTGTATAGACTGCAGTCATGTATGGATTCAGAGCTTAAACAGAAGTTTGAAACATAGGGCAGAAAACTAGCAGGTCATCTAGGTTCTGTTCATGCAGAAGGAGTTGATTCCTGATTGAATACACTTTGATGAGAACTGCTGTATTGGACACTTGTCTCCCTTTCCCCTTTCTTTGAAAGCCTGCATGTTTATTCATACAAGCTCTGCTAGTATAGTAAGCTCATTTGGAAAAGCATTTTCTAGGCTATGCTGATCATCCACAAGGTGTGAATAATAAACTGAGGGTAACCTTTCCTGGAACAAAGCTTCCATCAATCAAAATGAGGATGAAACACGTCCACTCATTTATGAACACAGAGCATATAATCTATTTTTGCTTCTTTGCACCTGTTCACTTGTCCATCTGTCATAGAATAGGGAGGAATGTGGTTGAGACCAGAAATTAAGAGCAAAGATCTCATGCTGTTGGATAACCTCAATGGGCTTGTCCATTTCTAAAAAATGACACTAATTAGGAACATTAATGCTCAATATGTTTGACACAAGATTATGCTTGTCTGTGCCAGCTGTCCGTAAATCAAGCCTGTTGATCACTAATCTGAGTGTTCAGAACCATACTCAAACAAGCCCAGCTGAAATTGCACAAACAGTATAAACACCAACAGCCTCTGGGATTTATCCTAGACCATATTTTGAGGCTATAATCCCTATATACGGAGAACAATCATGCCCTTAAAGAAATAAGAGACCTTACAAAAAAGCAAAAAAAAAGACAAAAGAAAAAAGGGGACTAAAAAACCCCCACCAAACGAAAAAAAAAGGGCCAAGGGCAGGAGAGAGTGTTGGAGAAGCATGAAGATACAAATGGATCAGAGGCCTTCAAGCTGCCTCAGAAAGAAGATCTATGAATTCAAACTTCTAATAGTTCATGGATGCAATTTAATAAATTTAATTTCCCATCAAGTTCTTTCAGCAGCTGTCAAGAAGTTGCCACCAAAAAAGGGGGTTTTAGACATTGTAGTTTGATGGGGGCTTTTTGTTTGTTTGGTTTTCTTTTTGTTGTTGCTTTATTGGGGGGTTTTTTGTTGGTTGTTTTTTTGGTGGTGTTTTGTTTTGAGTTAAAAATATTTATCCATCTTCTCTATCTAAAGAAACCCACAAGTGAGTTTCTTAGAAGAGACACCCTTTCCATTCTGGCCACACAGCACCAATTTACCACTTCCCTTCTCTCCCAGAGAAGTCTATATTTTAGGGAGTAAAAACAAATTAACAGCAAATGATGAGGTAAATAAGAGATTTTAAAGCAGTAAAGGTAGAAAGCAAGATGTCATTCCCCCTCAGAAATTTGTCTTTATTAGCTAACCTGAAGTCAATTTTTACAAAACCTGTCTAAGTGTTCCTGTAATTAGCAGCTATAGCAATGAGTTCCACCCTTCTTTGAATCACAGCATACTGCTTTCTTTACATTACATTATTTGAATACCATTTCTTACTGCAGCATTCACTGCTGGGTCATTGCACCCTCCTGTACCATAAAATGGACAAAATCTTCACATGTCTGTGAAAGCAAGCCAGGAATGAAAACCTGATTTATAAGTTGGCACAGCAACAAACTGTTTACAGGAACAACACTGATTCTACTCTGATCAAGAACATTTTGGAAGAGACAGTTCATTACTACTTAGGTAAATCTAGCCAAATGACCAAATTACTTTCAGTCTTGTGTGATACTCCTCGAAGAAGTCACAGAACATGTAAACAAACATTTTAAAAATTATGAACAGTGACCACACTGAAGTTATTCTGCCCAGTCTGCCGAGAGGGAGGGAGTAATAAGAAAGCTGTGCTACTGAATCAAAATAATCTTTCAGAGTCTGAACAAGCAGACAAGTGCAAGTATACATATTTACTTACAATGGACTTTGCAGTTAACCGATGTCCCAAAAATGCATGAATTTCAGTCATTCATTGAGGTTTCCCCAGTCCAAACTCATACATTCTGGGGTGTTAAATGCATTAGCAGATAACTTACTTATAAAATTTAGCCTTAAACATAACCAGTTGTTTCTCAATATAGGCTTTGCTACTCTTCTTTATTGCTAAACACACATTTGTTTGCATTTACAATGTATTATTGCCCAGGGTGCTCTTCTGCAATGAGCTGAAGCTAAGAAATTTTGGAAGACAATTATAATCACCAGTTAATGAGGAACATGTTACTAAAGCAAACCTCCTCAAGATCTCCGAGATGAAAGAGTAATGTTATGTTAAATGAACCACGCTGCCAACTGTTTAATCCAACGCTGTGGAGGAGTACGCAACCATTTTAAAACAGAAAAAGACTTGAAATAGACTCATTGATGGTCTCACTCCTTCTAATCATAGAATTGTTGAGGAGGGTTTAAACAAATGTTTGTCCTACAGAAAGGAATCCCAAAGTGGTCTGTATGTTCTGCATTTCAACTTTCTTACAGAGTTGCTTGGAGGAACTGTAAGCAAACAGGTTGATGGCAATTAAGCCTCTAAAATGATACTTAGGGTACTTCAGTCCAGTATTGCTTGACAATCCAATTTTTTTTTGAAGGTTGGATCATGATTAAGATCAGTTAAATCAACTTTGTTCACTCCAAATTAAGTAGGCGTGACATTTATTGTCATGGAAAGGCGTAGATTGGTGTCTCTGAAAAACCTTTTGGTAGATGACACAATTTATTGCTAAAATGGTTCAGAGGCATAACAGGCCTTTGGGCTTTGAAAAGAATGGTTTTGATTCTCAAAGAACATCACAGACTTGGATTATGGCTGATCAATGAGAAGAAATAATGAGCTTTCTGTGTTGTGCTGGACCAGATCACATAAGGTTGCAGTAAGAATTGTCTTACCATACAGTGGACTAAGCTGAGCTAGTAAGAGTGAGCAGTCTTGTTCCATCTGTAGCCAGATTTGTTAACGCAAGCTTTTGATAGACATTTGGGGTCCAGCATGCTGAACAGAACCTTGCTTTACACAACATTTTGCCTTGTTATCTGGTACACAGCAATGCAATATCTCTAGGAAACCACTACGTTAGTATTTGCACTTACAGTAAGTCACTACGGTATTGAAAATGTATGGACTGGTTTTCAGAAACCTGATTATACTTTAGGAAACCAAGTTTGAAACTTCAGACTGAATGTTACTTTTCTGCATCTTCTAGATGTTTAAAAGAAATATCAACTCTTGAGAAAACAAGCCAAAAAAAAAATTCGAGATGATACGTAAACTGTGTGCCTTTCCTGATTCAGCAGCAGCTCAGCGTTTTCTAAGTCATGCAGACCTTTACTTACAGAGCTCATGTGGCAACAACCTTGCACAGTGCTTTGAAAAATTTAAAAGCTAACACTGAAAGCTGAACATGCAAACCATTATTCTGTGCTACTTAATCCATATTTGTCCACAATATTGTGTTTTTCTTCATCCCTCTCATTCTTGAAGTACTTTGAAATGCCTGCGTCATAAAATCTCAAGAGGAAAAGAACTTGAAGAAACAAATGACAGAATAAAGTCTGAATGGAAGACACAGTATTCTTCTTTTGCTATTTTGGAGACAGTCAGAACCCCAGGGGAGGGGGCAAGAAAGTATGAATTGTGCAACAAATGCAATAAAAATCAGTCTTATGAAAAGGAGATGATTGTCTTAAGATGTTATTAAATAAGATGATCATCTCTTCTACAGCATATCCTAACAGACAGTAAATATTTGAGGGCATATCTTCTATGAAAGCATTTTATTCTGCTATGTCTAGTCAGACAACTGAATGATTAAATGTGTACTTGTCCCTGAACACCTTAAATGATCGTAAAGCAGCTCCTCTGTGTATTATCACCCAGCATCCCTGAGGCAAGGAAAATGAGGGGTAGAACAAATATTCATTGGTTATTCTCTGTATTGGAAGATGAGTTCCCACAGTAAGAAAGCCCTCTTATTATCCAGTAGAGGCATGAGTTTTCAAGACAAACTATGAAAGATTTCATTCTCCTGCTTTTCATCAATAAAATCTAATACTTTTTTATTTGTAATGATTTCTGAAAGCACTAAATTTAGTTGAAAAAAGTCAGGTAATTACAAAACAAAAAAGCAACCCTTCTGCTTCCCCTCAAAAGCTCTAAGGAATATAAATTTAGATTTCAGGTTAAGGATATGAAGCTTAATGAAGAACTCCTGGGACAGGCTGCTTTGTAATAGGTACCCTGGGGAAAGCGTGACAGAGTACTGAAGAGGGACTGATCTCTGTATGCATGAAGTAAGCAGATTTTTAAGCTTACCTTTTTCTTCATGATGAAGTTCAAGCATTCTTGCATTAAGTACCAAGCAAAAATACCCACTCTTTTCTGCTTAGCCTGACCTCATTATCATTCTGTCAATTGTTTAGGAGAAGATTCTTTTTCATTGTAAATTCTCTTTCAAGCAGTACTCTCTCTGCACCCCCACTACTCTCCAAGGGCCTTTAGTTGTGCAGACTACAGACATTTGACAAGTCTGACAACCACTTTGAATTAATGCTGCAAGATTATTTATATGCTGCCTTAATTTTGAACAGCAAACCTGATTAAAACCGAAACCTTAAGCTCCAGGATTCTATAAATGAGCTGCAGAATCAGCAGTGCAAGATGGACATTTCCAGCAAAGAACCATTTTACTAAGACATTTTGAAGAAAAATTGCAATAAATCATTGCCCATATCAATTGCAAATATGTAAACACACTCTGAAGCAATAAAGTAAGATCTTCTCGAAGTCTGGAGCCCTGCAATGAACCTGTTCATTTACTGTAAAAAGGAAGGAATAGATTTTAGTTAAAAGAAACCTTCTGTTCACTCTACACCTGCTCCTAATTTACACTGCAGTGATTATGAAGACAACACAATTAAATTTCAAATGTAAATCACAGTATTTTGAGGGGTTTGAGTGTAATCATACTCTTCTCAGAACACAGAAAAGGAAAATTCTTGGAGTAATTTAAGATTGTGAGACGTTACAGCAATGAGTGCGAAAAAAAATGAAGACGAGTTAGGGAAAGAAGTTTTCCTTCAGTGCTAATGACTGCAGTCTTGCTTTATTTTCACAGTGCTGTTCTGAAGTGTACAAGCACTTGACCTGAACCCTCATTTCCCTTCTGAGTTTGAACACAAAATAGTAGTTAATTTTTTCTTAGGGAGATAGTTAACATCTAAAGAATAAATGGTACAGGAGTGAGTTATACAGGACTTTTAGCGTTCAAAAATGTTTTACAATCACATGCAAATAACTATGCTACTACAAGATGTGCAGCCACATTTTGATTGAAGCAAAGTAATTAGTTAATAGCATGCTGCACCTCAGTACATTTGCTTAGGTTATGAAAAACTGGCAAATTAAAATAACAAAATAGGAAACTGTGAAGAGATAGAATATAATTTTAACTGAAAACGGCTCAGGAAACTTGTTAACCTTGATAGTCCTGTAGGCAGTGAATCAGCACTTGAGCAGCAGCACTGTTAGAGTGTGTGATAAGAAGCTTTTTTCCCCAGGCATGAAGAAGCAGAGCAGCCCAGAGAATGGCCAAGGGGTAAATTCTAATCACCCAGTCAAGGCCATGAGTCTCTACTCTGGTGCCCTTAAGGCATCTCAGAGGGTGTCATCCTACTGGCTGACACCCACCAATGTGAGTCAGCAGGAGACCCTGTCCTGAAATCTACAGGCTGAGAAGTCACTGCTGGGGAATATGGAGTCATTATGGGGGAAGAGCACTTGGGGATTGCATAAAAGTTATTATGGGATGTCTAGGGGCAGAACTAAACAGGAAAGTGAGACCTCTGGAGATGCAAGGAGCCAGGTAGATTTTGGATGGACTATATATATCTGAGGGTAATTACTGAAGACATCCAGTCAATGTGTGCACATGTGTGAACATGCGTGTGTGTGTGTATATTTATGTGTATGAGTGTTTGTATCAGCAGCTGGATTGTGGCTGCAGGACTCAGGGGCACATGTGCAAACAGCTAGGAGTCCTGGGATTCAGGGGAAGTTAGCAGGTAGATTTAGCACCTAAGTCAGGTACTGGAGCAAATCGTATAGTATATGCATAAATATGTGTATGTATTTCCCACTAATGAACCTTTATCCTGGTCAGCCAGTGAGGGAAATGGGATGAGGACACTGATGCTGTTTGTGTGAGTGCCAAATGTGTCTGTATTGATTTGTGTGGCTGGCTATGTCCATGTACGTGGGTTACGTGCATATGTCTGCTGTCTGTGCATGATCAGCCTTGCTACTGGCTGGACCTGGGTCATGAACCTAGGCAGCCTAGACTGTATTGCACTGCTGGGTATAGCAATCTATGCAATGCCAAAACCCAAATCAACACTTAAGGATATTCAGCATGTGCCCTAAGCTTTATTTAGAGAAATATCAAAATGATTTTTGGCCAGGTAGAAAGTAAACTGCATTCTTTAGTGCATGTATAACACACAATCATTTTCCTTTATTTTAATGCTGTTTCTAATCTGAGGTCCTATTCTCATTCATTCCACTTGATGTAAGCAAATTAAAATGTGTTGTAATCTATAACACAAGTGTCCTAAAAAATTAAATGAAGTCACTCTCCAAGGAAGTCCACAGAAGGACACAACTTTTTATATTTTGCCTTTGTAAATGCACACACACACACACAAATACGTATACACAAGCACACAGTGAAATATACATATATACACATATATGCATCTTCATATAAAGAAAGGTAGGTAAGAAAGAAGAGGCAATGTCATTATGCTGGTATCTGGGGCAGATTGTTGTAGGAGAGCAAGTCCACCACTGACAGCAAACCAAAGAAAATTACCATAAACTACATTCTATTTTCAGTTGCTTAGTACAATTTCATTTTTCAGCCTGAAAAGGGCTCCACTGTGTCAGGCCAGATCACCTCCCAGCATGATGTGACCTTCCTTCAGGCTAGTCACTCAAGTGAAGTCAGAAACTTTCTAGGGCACCTCATTTTAACTGTAATAGTTTGAGGCTATTTTAGACCCACATTAGCAACTTCCTCTGGTATTAGTTGAGTAAGTATTTCCCATCATGTTTTCTCTTGAGTTCACTATAAGTCAAAGTTGCATATGTATATGTAAGGACAATCCAACATGTTTATCTGTGAACTACAGCAAAACAGTAAAATAGAAAAAAGCTCATTAAAAGCATTAATGTGTTGTCCTGGGTTCAGCAGTAGCAGTCATTTTTCTCCTTCTTAGTAGCTGGTGCAGTGCTGTGTTTTGATTTTCAGCCTGGGAACAGCGCTGATAACACCAGTGTTTTCAGTTGCTGCTTAGTAATGGTTACTCTGGCCAAGGACTTTCTGAGTCTCATGCTCTGTCAGGGAGGAGGGGAAACCAGGAGGAAGCAGAGACAGGACACTTGACCCAAACTGACCAAAGAGGTATTCCATACCACAGCACATCATGCCCACTAGATAAACCGGGGGCAGTTATCTGGAAGGGTTAGATCACTGATTGGGTTCGGGCTGGGTATCGGTCGGCGGGTGGTGAGCGGTTGTATTCTCTTCCCTTGTTATTTCCCTGATCATTATTATTATTGGTGATAGCAGCAGTGATTTGTGTTATACCTTAGTTACTGGACTGTTCTTATCTCAACCTGTGGAATGGGAATTACATTCTTTTGATTCTCCTCCCCCTCACTCTGGAAGCAGTGGGGAGGAACGAGGAGGGGTGAGCAAATGGCGGCGTGGTACTGAGTTACCAGCTGGGCTTAAACCACTACATGTGTGAGCTCCCAGGTACTATTTCAAAGAAATAAAGTCCCTGATTTCCTTTCCTCCTCCAGCTATATATAGTTGTTTCACCTTCATTTATTTATTCAAATTTCAGATGAGTAGAAATGGTTAAAGCAGCACCTAGCGCTAAGCACATATTGAAGCAGCTACTGAAATTAAGGTTGAAGCTTGTTTGGCTTCCCACTGAACTAGGGATGTAAGAGAGATCCTTTCAGTCAGGATCAACTGCCATCACTAGAAATCATGTACCACTACATCTAATAAAACATGTAACAGAGATAATACACACATGGCCAAGTGCATCCAGTTGCATATCTACTCATCCATGCCCTGAGCCAGCGCAATTCCAGCTCTTCAACTAGGGAAAGTTTCTAAGTTTATTTTTGTAAACTTCGTTGTCAAGGGAAAATATAAACAAATTATATCAATCCTTTCCATGTATTTGCTCAGCTACAAGTATAATTTATCTTAGATGTTTAATGTCGGTAATTTCTGAGAGAGACAAAGACGTCTCAAAACCTGAGCACTTCCATGTATTCTTTTCTTTCCCTGAAAATGAAAGTTTTTTTTCCTGGCAGTCTAACCAGGAGGACAAACATTGATTTGAACAAGAATATAATTTGAAGCAAACAATAATGATAGAGCTAATACATTTGAAAATAAAGACCACCAACATTTTTTAAGGCAATCTTTTTTCTTCAATCAGAAGGAATTCAAATAACCTGAGCACTATTTAAAAACAAAGGAGTTGGGTCTAAAGTAGAGCACAGGGAAGAAATGAGGCATGTCATTTCCATTAAGCTATGTGGAGCATATACAAACAAGGAGGGAATTTACTACACTATTTTTTTTAAAGGCCTACTCCCAAGTGCCTTTAGTGTATAAGCTGAATGCGCTTATATTTGCATTTACTTTTTCTCTTGTCCTTACACAGAATCATAGAATGGTTTAAGTTGGCAAGGACCTTAAGATCATCTAATTCCAGCCCCTGCTGTGGGCAGCGATGCCTCACACTAGACCATGTCACACATGACTCCATCCAACCTGGCCTTGAATGGGACGGAGCATTTACCACTTCTTTGGGCAACCTGTTCCAGTGCCCCAACAACCTTACAGTATAGCTCCTCATCTCCATACTACCTTTTTTTCCTGAGATACCTATAAATATATTAACAACATATTCCTTACGGATAACTACTGAAATTATCAAGTACATAATGTCAGCAATTTTTTACCCGTGCAAAACAAGGAATTTTTCCTTCAGCTGGAGTCTTCAGTGAAAGTCGGTGTTTAAATAGAACAATTTGGTATTCTGATCACTTTTCCAGTGCTAAAATATATGCTTAAAACGTCCATGAAAAGTTTCTGACCTTTAAGGAAAGATTCTCTGAGTAATTTTTTAAGAGTGACAGAAAAACTGAATTTGATTTCTTTAGAAAACATAAATTAATTCTGAACAAATATTCAAGAGGCTTATTTTTCTTAGGTTTTGCAATTTTTTTTTTTTTTTTTTTTTTTCATAAACTGCCATTACTGTTCTTAGATAAACTCTGGCTAAAATATCAGAAAGAAAATGGTTTAATAAGACATCAGGAAGTAATGTCTAAAAACTGATGCCTAAAAGACATCACAAACTTAGCTGTCAATTCGCAGTTAGTAAACTTGCCAATATATTTGGGCAATCCTAGTTCTACAGTTCAATTTTTGCTATCAATAAATAAATGATAATTAATTTCACAAAGCACCCAGAGAGCTATGGTGAAAGATGCTGAATTATATTACTATTGAAGTAGCATTAAACACCAAGTTTGCTGCCATGTTTTCATTCACAGAACAAGTTAAATCCCATCTTTCAGAGGAAGCCTTAAGTACTCAGCCCTTAGTACCTCAAAGAGACAGTGCAAGAAGCATAGTCCAGACTTAGGCAATACCTTCATTCACCATAATTAGCCTTCATCATGAAAACAGGCAAATAAGCATTCATGACGATTTTCCATGAAGACACAAAAAGATTTTCTTCTGGCCACCCCTTCTTACTCCCAATAAATGTCATTTATAACTCTGTATCATGTGCTATAGTGAGGCTAAAGAAAGCGAGTGTGGGCTTCTAAATGTACTGGTTAGTTTTCCAAATCTTTCTGTACATTTTTTAACAGGGAAAGTTTTTTCCTACTCAGGTCATTATCAAGAACTGATTCCAGTGATTTCTTTGGCCAGCATAAGCTTTTGACTAGTTCTGAGTCTTAGCCTATTAGGTACCAGATTATTCCAAGACCTTTTACTGCTTTGCCTCTTGGAATTTTTAATTCATGCAAAACAGGAGAAATGGTTATATACATGTGTTCATGCAGATGGACACACACAGGAAAATGAAATATTGACTCAGTTTTTCTTCCTGAATCCCACTCTTTAATTTAGAACTATAGCTGCTCTTCCATCTCAATTTCATCTCATTTGTATGGAGAATTAATATGCATTACTTAACAAACATATTAGTGTAAATAATGTTGATTACAAACAGAAAACCCCTGTATATATCTACATTTTAAATAAAGATTTTTAAGATACTGGTGAATACATGATCTCGTTGATATTTAGAGTTTCCACTTAAAATCGTAAGAATGATAAAACTACTGCACATTAAGGAGAAAGGGGAGAATGAAGCAGCACTAGACAAACTCAGACAGTGATAATTAAATACGAAAAAAACCCTAAATAACAAAACAAAACAAAATCAAAACCAAAGGGGGGAATCTCTGCAGTTTGAGATACAGGCTGCTAATGAGGCATGCATTACCAGATGTAGTCTAAACAGCCTTCTGACAACCTCCTGACGTACCAAAGACTTCAGCTTTTGAATTAAACTGTTACAGAAAATTGCTTGCACTTAATTGGTAAAACTATGTCTGGAGGAAGACAGTCAAGAGAAGGATAAGCTCAAAAGCTAGTCCTTGGTGTACAAGGAATAAGGAAAATTCAGCTGTTTGGACACATGAAAGGTAGCTGCTTCCTAAGGACTGTGCCTTTAGGCCTGGCAGACGAAGGGCCAGCGATGTAGAAATAGCTGTGAGACAGATGAGAATGATGCAGCAGATGCAATAACAACCTTGAATAGAAAGGAAAGTAGACACAGTACACAACTT
Source organism: Psilopsiagon aymara (assembly GCA_024733675.1). Lineage (NCBI taxonomy): Eukaryota > Metazoa > Chordata > Aves > Psittaciformes > Psittacidae > Psilopsiagon > Psilopsiagon aymara. Next base: position 11,121 of record JANRGW010045221.1, on the reverse strand, counting down.
GTTTGTATTGTTGATAGTTTGTACTTTATGCAGAAGAGGGTGAAAGAGAAACATTATGCATGTCTGTAGTTTTGTCTGTTCGCTTTTCCTTACTGACCTGAGGAATCGGCAAAACTACATCAATAAAGGCTGAAATGAACAGGTCATATTCAAATTTGGTTATCACTTAGTAATTTTCACCAACAAAATCTTTCCATTGACAGCATATGAGTCAGAATCTGTGCAGCTTTTCAATATCCAGGTTGCATAGACAAGACTGGCAGTTAGAAGGCGTACATATAAGATCAAAATGCGAAGTCACTCTATTTCATACAGTTTTGAGTCTGATCTGACATTTCTTTAGAAGGAATAAATATGGGAGCTCATATCACCATTTTTACACAACTTTTTCAGAGCTATAATCACACTTGAAAGATCTGGCAGGCAAAAAGTAAGTGCCAAATCCCTCTTCTGGGTGACTCAATACTGTTCAGCAGCAATGCTTCCTTTCATTTCAGACTGACTGGCAGGTACACTTGAGTACCTTCTCTTCAAATCACCACTGTGAAAGAGGCCAAAGGGATGAGAAAAGAAGACTTTCTGCCATACCCTCAGATCAGAGAAAGATTTTCTTAAGAAAAGAGAGAGGGGTCCTGTGACACGGCCTTGCTAAACAGCCCAGGGCTCAGTAGGATGTGACTCTATTGCTCTCGGCAGCACCACCATCAGCATTCTTCTGCATTGCCTTTATTCAAAGTGCTGTTCTGTCTTACTGCAAGGAATCACAGTCAGCAATGCAAGGATCTGCTTATCTTCAAGAGTCATGGTCAAAAGCTGGAGCTGGTCACATCATTTATACATTTGTTCAATTGCATATTGCTGAACAGATAGAACTAGATGAATGACAAAGCAGGTCTCAGTCAACCTGTCTTACTTCAGTGTGTTATAAAAAGCAGAAATACCTCTGTTAAGGATTTCCTGAGGCTGAAACAAATGGAAAAGAAGGGGAAAAAATTATGGTTCCTGGTCAAGCCATGATCTAATTTAAGTACAGATTTCTGCCTCTTTACAGATTTCTTGTATATTGTTTGCTAGGTTTTGGAATGAGAAGTGACACCAAATTGCTATAGGGAAAAAAAGAAAAAGAAAAAAAGGGAGGAATTAAATTCAAGTCTAAACTTGAATGTAAGAGTATTATATTTCTGTGCCTTTCCTCAGATTACCATTTGGAGCATTTCTGTATCATAACCTGTTGACCTACCTGCCTACTTGTTATTGCTGCCTTTTTTTTTTTTCCTCTCTACTTCAACAGGTATTCCTTTCCTCCATTTTCTGTATTTGGATCACTTAAATTGAGTTCCTCCTTTTTCCCAAGAAAAACACTGAAAAAGAAGGTAAGCTGTCTAAAACTTCAAGCCAACCATGCCTTTATAAGCTGTCATTAACTGTTTATCTCTTGGCTCCTAGCATGGAAAGAACTGCCTGTTCTTTTTCCACAATTTAGGTTTATGCACAGTCTCACAGTGAGGAAGAAAGACCATTTCAGCTCAAAACAACATGTTTCTGTCTTTACATGTCTCTCCCTCTGGATGTGGGTACTACCTGGGCTTTCAGTCATAATTGCTGGAACGACTTGGTGAACATCTCAGAATCATTTCATTATTTACAGATGCTCACAAGCAGATGGCATGGAAACATCTTAAAATAAAGATGTATCCATGAGGCAAGGCTAGTGTGTTACTCTTCAGATTTTGAAAAAAGACATCCAGTATCCAGTGATAGGATAAACACAAGGAACTGCTGGACATACATATTTGATACTTGTTTAAAGTACGGCAATGAACAGATAGACATAGAATAGAACAGAATAGAATACTTCAGTTGGAAGAGACCTACAATGATCATCTAGTGCAACATAACTATAAAATCTGTGTAGTCCAAACATCACCTACTCCAAAAGTAACAGCATGACCATACTTCCCGTCCTACAAAGATTAAAAGAAATCATGATACAGCACAAAGGTGGAGGGGGAGCTAACGAACTGCGTGTCTGATTTACAGCTGGGCTTAAACCATGACACTGCCTTTATCTCAACCCATGAATTTTGTTACCTCTACCCTTCCAGGTCTCTCCCTAATCCCAGTGAGGGAGAGTGAGTTAGCAGCTGTGTGTTGCTTAGTTGCCTGCTGGGTTAAATCATGACACTTAATGCAGATCTGAATTCATAGACTGTCTCTGCATCCAGCACTGTCTATTCCATTTTAGATGAAAACTGGAAGTGTAGCATTACATACTATCACAAGCCACAAACCCGACATACTTGTATTCTTGTCTTTTACTCTCTTTTCCTATAATGATGTGTCAGTGACATCCTGTGGACTTTTCTCCCTGAGAAAAGGTCACATATAGGGGCTTGCTATTACCAGTGCTGTGGTCACTACCACTTGTGCAATGTTGTTTTTAGAAGTTATTTTTGTCTGTGCGCTTTAGCCATCCTGTACCTCAGCATTCACACACAGGAGAAAGAGCTATAATCTCAAAGCTAATGAGAACTCTGCCTCAGCCCTTGTTTGCCAATCCTATCCTTAAATCACAGGGGCTATTTCCCCAAGGCACAGCCTAAAGACCCTGTGAGCACATGATAGCCACAATACTTTTAAATTACAAAACCAGATATAAATAACATGACCCCAAAGGGAAAAAAAAAAATAAAATCATCAAACAAAGCACTGAAGCATGCCTAATGTAGGGTTTTCTGCTCCTCTTGTTTGTGGCTATACCAGCAGTCAGAACACTGTTGTGTACAGAGCATCATGTTTTCTTTCTGCTTGTGGGGCAAGAGTCAGATTTTTCTCAGTGTGATGTCAGGTTTCCAGAAGTGATGTTACCCAAGCTGCCAGCCTCAAAGACAAGAAGTTAAATAAGAGCATAAATGTCACTCTACAGGGAGCCTGTAAGTTTTCCAAGCTAGAATTAAAACTGAAAGGCTGCAGGAAGCAGACCACCATCAAGGCCAAAGATTAAAATATAATCACTTCCATACGTGCTATGTGTATAATACTGCAATAGTGGCCTGGCATGAAGTTGCCTCTCAAATCAGATTTCTCAATTAGCAAAATAGCTTTCTCTGGCAAGCTAAGCATTACTGGGTTTTTTTTTCAGAAGCTTCTTTTTTAGCATGAGCAAAATGATACATTTTCAAAAAAAATTCCTTGTTTGTTAACTCCAAACTGAATATTCCCTTGCAACACAGCTTTTCGCAGAGGACTATATGACAGAAACTATGCAATCAAAATACAATGCTTCAGAATTATGGAGCACAAGCAGCCTATAAACAAGGCTGAGTTATCATCAAAAACCACAGAACACCAACACTTATCAAGAGACCATGTCTCTGTGGGATGTGTTAATTTCTATTCACTGTTAATGAGCTTTTCCCATCTTGAAAGTAGGTTTCTTCCTGATCTCTATCACCTTTACTACTAGTCTCCAAGAACTGGCATACATAAATTTCTTCAGCTGCTGTAAAGGGCTACCATGAAGATCAGCTCCCATTAGCTGCTAAGGATTTGCATCACCTTTTAATGAAAAAGCTCTCTTTGCTCACCCTTCATTTCCATTTTCTTACTTGCTTCTTTCTAAGGAAGTCTCTGTGTTCAATGCCAACCCATGCACATCCTCTGAATTCCCCTCACACACATCTTTCTGCTCCATTAATTCCTCCTAGTATATTCTTTTTGGAGACTTCTCATGAATATTTCAGCAGACATTTTTGTCTGAGTTCCTGTGTGGTGCATTAGCTGAACTATTCCATTTTCATTAGTTTATTGTTTACAATACCCTTTTTTTCCTATAATATCTAATGAAATCTTTACCTTCTCCTCCTCTTCTTGCACATCGCATTCACAACATGAGAATGGAGGACAGCCAGACGGCCATGTTATTTTCTTTTAATACTGTTTTCCATTGTACGGGAAAATCTCCACCACACCAGCAACACAAGAAAACAAACTGATTTTACCAATGTATTATTTAAAACTGAAAGCAATTCATCACAAAATAATGCAAGATGGAAACATATAAGTGGGTCCTCATAAACTCTGAGGGTAAAGCTGACTAAGCTTCAGCAAATGAAACAGAAAACACTAAAGCTCTTTTGCTGCTGGCCCCTGTGGATAACAGAAGGCCCCCTGTGCAGATCTGCTGGCTTGATATAGAAGTTAGTCTATACAGCACAAGCTTCAACTCTGCACCCTACTGCTTGTGCAGGTGTTGTAGTTTATAGATGGGGGAATTTTCTTTCTTGGCCATTTGCTCATCCAGTTCAGCATCTGTGCTCTCCTACTTGATACAACTGTAATTTTCCTATTTAATTCCAAAAATCTAACAGCTGCAATTCAGAAAGCAGGCTCACCTTAAGGAACCAAGCACAACTCAGAGCAGGTGTTCATTTCAGTCTTATCACCAACCTCAGTGCAAACACCTCATTTTCTTTCTCTAGCTGAGACAGGGTGGTGATGGAAGGGAGAAGCATCCCTTTTTCCACAATGTTGCATTTTTTTGTTATAGTGGTAAGTTTTTCAGGAGATTAAGGATTCTACGGATGGATTTGAAAACAGCTCATACTGATATGCTTTTGCAAAAAAGGACATGTCTTTCAAGTACAAATAAACAGGCACTGGTAGAAGGAAGGTGGGAAGGAATGGTTCTGTACCTCTGAATTTCAGAAGTTAATAAGGAATGTGACTATATAACCCCAAAGCTTTGTTTGACCCAATTTTACTCTGAAATCCCCTCAGTCAAAGCACTCATGGTTTCTTAATTGGCATTCACATATGGTCACCACACTGACTGCAGGGGCAAAAGGTCAGGGATATTGTGATGTAGAGTTGCTGACTGAGCTCAACTGCTCTGATCCCAGGAGGTTCCTGAGGAACAGGAGTGTCAATAACCTAATGAGGTTTGAATACCTGTGTCCTGCTGCATGTGTGCTAGATGTAGTTGTGGAGTGTATGTAAGAGTGGGCAGGGAAAAAGAAAAGTGGTAACTGTGGGATACGCCTCAGAGCCAGATTGCACTTTCTCCCTCAACTTATCAGAAAGGTAATATTCAGTATTTGCTCCTGTGTAACTGGTGAAAAGGCCAAACAAGTTTGTGTTCTCTGTTTCAGAGCCAGTTTTCATCAGACAAATGAGAAAATAATCAAAAGGTTTCTAAAATTAACAATTGTTGCTGACATAAAATGGAGGTATTCTTCTCTTGAAAGCAAGCTTAACAGGGCTTTCCTCAGGCTTTTTTTGTAGTAGCAGAAGGAGGAAAAGAAAGCCCAAGTGAATGTCAACTACATATTTCTGTAACTTCATAAACATTAAATCCCAGCATCTCCAACAGGCATTCCTCATGTCTGTTCTGCAGATGAGGCACTGGAGCAGAAAACTGAAGTTGCCTGTGGTGAGATATTACTGATATCAGTAATGGGAGCTGGACTTCTCAGCATTCTGTCCCTGTGCTCCTGCTCTCCAAGTCACACACAGCCCCAGGCGGAGCAACCAACAGCAACCAAGCTGCAGAAATGAGCTACCACACAGAAAAAGGAATGTATTTTCTTCAACATACATTTTTAAGTCTGTTACATTATGCAAGTTGTCCAGATGGCTTGTCAGCAGCACTTTGCCACATCTCCTTTGCAATTAGAAATCCGGAGAGCTGGGAAGTCTGACAGACCACAGACATTTCATAGGAATTAGTACAATTTATCTCAGGAAGCTCTCAGTCTCTTTTTATGTTCAGAGACCTCTCAGGTGAAATCCCTGTTTTTGAAGGATTTGAGATAAACAGTTACAAGATTTAAGACTTAAATTTGCATCATTGGCAGAGGCAAAGCAGCTTCCTCAATTACATACTGCATAAACAGGAAGTGCTTAAATAGACTGGCTTGCATCCTAAACAGAGATGTTTGGTTCCTCCAATTCTCTGTGCCCACTCGGGTGTTGTTACTGTTCCTATTCAAGCAGAAGCTCTGTTCCACCTTTTCCCAGAGCTCAGAAATTAAATCAGTCACCAAGAACATAGGTGATCTAAGGACAAAAGGGTTTTGTCAAGTCCTACCTCCCCTATGGAGGGTAATTAAGTCAAGGAAGGTATTCTGGAGTAGAATGAACTCAGTCCTACATACTGGAAGAATTTCACTGTGCCTGAATAACTTTTTTTTTTCTACTTGGCCCGAGGAGAAGAATAAGAATGACATTTCAGCCTGAACCTGCTCTTGGCAAGAAGATGTAGCCTCCTCCAGTGACAGAAAGGCTTAAACATGAAGGGTGAATCCCAGCTACAGTGCTCAACACCTGGTATCTAAGACCTAGAAGGAGCAAGCCCTAAGCCAAACTCATTTATAGTGCTTCTTATTGGATAGTTTAGATGATACCCACCCACACTCCAACTCCACACATTTGGGGGTTTCAGGCATCCTATTTTTAGCTGTTCAACTTTGGAGACTTCAAACATGAATCCCAGGTATAGATGCTACTGGATAACAAGATGAATAAGGAAGAATAATACCAGAGTTCAACAAAAGTAATCCTCTGCCTAATATGATCTTTGATAATTTTGGAAAATTTAAAAGCCAAATATTAACTTTTTAATTAAGAATTAAGATTTTTAAAAGCCTTTGAACTAATTTGTACTTGAACATCATGATGTTGTCAGTAACCTCCACTTTTTGTTTCTTCATCAGCCTGATTTTAGTGAAAAAAGGGAAGAAAAATGCTGCTATGATTCAGGATACAAAAAAAATTAAATTAGCTTCAGGCAAGTCACTTAATTTCCTACCTTAAGAATATGCCTGATATTGCCTTTCTGCTTCTATCTTCTTTATATAGGCAGTTTTACAGGCAAGCAACTACCAGCTTTAGTATGGACCATATCTAGCTCAGTGAAGACTTCTTTTAGTTTGGGATTTCATTATTAGTATTTTAAGAGTGTCCTGGGTTCAGCAGTAGCAGTCATTTTTCTCCTTAGTAGCTGGTGCAGTGCTGCATTTTTGATTTTCAGCCTGGGAACAGCCCTGATAACACCAATGTTTTTAGTTGCTGCTCAGTAATGCTTACCCTGACCAAGGACTTTCTGAGTCTCATGCTCTGCCAGGGAGGAGGGAAAGCTGGGAGGAAGCAGAGAAAAGACACTTGACCGAAACTGGCCAAAGAGATATTCCATACTGCAGCATGTCATGCCCACTATATAAACTGGGAGCAGTTACCTGGAAGGGTTAGATGATCAGTGATCAGGTTGGGCTGGGTATTGGTTGGCAGTTGGTGAGTGGTTGTGTTCTCTTCCCTTGTTATTCCCCTTATTATTATTACTGGTGGTAACAGCAGTGGTTTTGTGTTATACCTTAGTTACTGGGCTATTCTTAGCCTGTGGGAGTTACTTTCTTTTGTTTCTCCTCCCCATCCCTCCAGGAGTGGGGGAAGAAAAAAGTGGGGGAGTGGCCAAGTGGCTGGGTGATTCTGATTTTCCAGGTGGGCTTAAACCATGACAAAGAGAAAGAACGGTGGAGGTGCTAGTAAAGACCTCAGGACAAAGGAAAGTTATTTTAAAAGAGATACTGTAATTTTGTTGCACCGTCTTTAAAATGTATGCTTCTAGAGAAAGTGTTTAAGCTCAGTTTAAACTCAGAAAGACTACATTGCTCAAAAGGGTTGTGTATGAAATTATTTTAGTTATGCTTCACCCAGAAGTGGGTCAGGATTTAAATAGCTAATGAGATTTCAAATCAACGATACTAAGCACTGTTGAACTACAAGGAAAACTTTCAAGAAATTTTCCTTCCAGACTAAACTGAAGTACCTTTCTCCCTGCCATACAGATGTTGGATATATACCTCATTCAGTACCTAACAGTAAAACTGAAACAGTGGAATCAAAGAGACTTCAAGTTGCCTGTAGTTCAATTATTATTTATATAGTAGCAATTCTGGACAGAACCTTTTCTGTATATAAGAGAGGCAGTAGGCTTACACTTCATAATTGAGTTGTTTTTTTCTGGTATTTCTGCTTACTTTGTGCAAGAGCACCTCTCATCCCATTTCGGTGTAGCTTTGAACTTGCATCAAGGTGCTCTAAGCACTTTATCACACAGAGCTCCTCCCTGCTTTCTCAGCAGCTAAACCACAGGGAAGGGAAAGCTCAGGACTGACAACAGCTTCTGCTTTTGTGTTCTTTGAAGGTGGGTCTCAAATGGCCTCTGTCTGAAGTACAAAAAATATGGTCGATCACCGAGCCTATCATGTCCAGTGCTCCAACAAACTGCTACAGGCTCTTTCCAAAGTACAGTGCAGCAGGCTGTTTTCTTCATTTTTTGCTCATTACTTCAACAATTACAACTAAGCTTCAAGGCTCTAAGTTTCTAAGTAAATGGTTGAAGTTTGCTATGTTTTGTCAGGAAATAGGCTTAGGCAGTATACTGAGAAAAGTCTGGCATCCTAACATTGTGATAGTCTATGTTATATTAGGTCTATGTTATATTAGGCCTTAACTGCACCACCCTCATATTTGTGTAATTTCTAACAGTGCATTAAAGCAAGGCAAATAGCATCGGTGATGTGTGATTCACTCTGTTGTCCTCCCATCCTAGGACAACTGTGTACACATGACACTGTTTTAGCAGAAGGCACACTTGTTCTTCTACTATACAGGGTAGATGAAACAAAGCATCTGCTGCATTTGGGAGAAAGATGTGGGAAGCTGGCTGCTGTTTCCTCTTCCCCCACCTTTATATACAGAGCATGATGCCATATGGTGTGGAATATCTTTTTAGTCAGTTGGGATCAGCTGTCCCGGCTGTGTCCCTTTTCAACTTCTTCTGCATCCTCAGACTGCTGTCTAGTGGGGTAGTGTGAGGAACAGAAAAGGCCTTGGATCTGTGTAAGCAGTGTTCAGCACTAACAAAAGCATTCCTGTGTTACTACCACTGCTTCCCGCCCCTACAAGCTACTATGAAGAAACATAACTCTATCCCAACCAAAATCAGCACGCCAAGTTACCATTACAAATGATGGAGCGCCCTTCTCCTGGGTATGGTTAAACACCTGTCTGCCAATGGGAAGTGCTGAATAAATTCCTTGTTTTGCTTTGCTTTCATGTGCAGCTTTTGCTTTTACTTTTTTTCTTTATCTCAACCCACAAGTTTTCTCATTTTTACTCTTCTGATTCTTCCCCCTCATCCCATCATGGGGGAGTTAGCGAGAAGCTGGATGCTTCAATTGGGAGCTGGGGTTAAACAACCACACTCAACAGAGAAAACACACAGTATCTTACTGAGAAGAAAAACAGTGTTGTCTACTCTAGCAGGCCACACTGGGGATCCGTGCTGACCAATGTGCCTCTGTTCTCACATGCCCCTAATGTAATCACACATCTAGTTCCATGTAAACTCTATTTCACAGTCCCAGGATAACTCAGTGTTCTAGAATAAAACAGAATTCTCTTTACAGTGGTTCTGTTTCCCATGGATAACTTATTTCTGTTACAAGCTGGGGAGACAAAGGTAAGAGAATTGGTGTTTTCTGAACTTCTGGATTCCAGTGTGACTTTTCCTATTTTTTTTTACATGTTATCTATTCCCTTGCCTTCTTCTCCTTACAGAACCCCCAGCTAACAAATGCAAGGTTAATTAACTGCACATGCTGCCTTATCAATGGTAAAAGATACAGAATTCTCTGCTTGGGATCTCATGGGTAGAAAAGAGGAAGGGTAGTTCATCTCTCAGAAGACAAAAATATGCTGGAAAAGAGTTCTTACAATGTCTAAGGAGAATGTTTTTACACTGCCTGTAGAGTAAGATTGGTGTAAAAAACTAAACCACTTGGCAGTTTATCTTGAAATGTTCAAGTCTGAAACAATGGAGCTCATATTGCTAAATGTGAAATTGAATGTAGGAACACTGAAGAAAAAAAAAACAACCTTTAATTTTGCCTTTAAGAGGCTTAAGGTTACGTAGCCAGAATCAATACCCTTGTCACCTAAATCACAGCATCGCTGAGGTTGGAATAGACCTCTGGAGATCACCTATTTGTAACGTCTGTTCAGAGCAATACCACTGGGTTTGCAACTAATCAGTCAGGTTTTTAATATCTCAAGTGATAGAGACTCCTTAACTTTTCTTGCCAACCTGTTCAAGTGTCTGACCACAGTGATCGCTGTAAAAAAGGCCTTTCTTATTAAGAAAATGATTTTCTTGTATTTCATTCTGAACCTTTTGCCTCCTGTCCTTTGAGTGCTGCTGATAAGGGTCTGATTTTTCTTCTTTACCACCCCATCAGGTATTTTTGCATACTGATTAGATCACCCTGAACCTTCCCTTCTCCAGGTTAAAATATCCCAGATTTCAGATTCTCCTCATACATCAGACTATCCAAACCCTTAATAATCTTCATGGTATTTTGCTGTATTTACTGCAGCATGTCTTTGTCTCTCTTGTACTGGGAAGCCCAGAACTAGACCCAGCACTCCAGACGTATCTTAGCAAATGCAGAACATTAGGGACAGGTCCCTGGCCCTCAGCCTGCTGGGGATACTTTTCCTAATGCTGCCACAGATGTTGGCTGCCTTTGATGCTGGCTCATGGTGGATACCAGAATCCTGCCTTTTCTTTTCTGCCAAGCTGCTTTCCAGTAAAGCTGAAATACCATGGATCACCATAAAACTATTTAAATTGCCTTGCATGTCCTTTTCTTCTCCTTTTCTTTTTTTTTTTTTTTTTTGTATATTGGCTAGTCTTTTGAAATCATTGTTATAGGTAACCATCATCCCAAAGTATTAATCATTGTGGCTGGCTAGTCGGGACAGCCAGAAAACAGCCACATGTAAGAAAGAAAGAAAGATAGAGAGTTTAAGCAGCAAGTGACCTCTTTAATATGAAGAGCTACTGTTTATATATCCTTTTGCATAGCATGGTACAAACTTATTGGATGACCCTTTACCACATTACTAAAGCCCATTGTTTTGCCAAGTTCTTTCTTTGTAGTTAGTTACTTCCCTTATCTGACTAGCTCCTCCAGGTGCCTTTTACTTACCCACTTGGATGCCTTTGGTGCCTCATTTCTCATGGATACAGTTTAACACCTTCGAGACTGAGTTCTAACT